>JAPDFK010000328.1:0-51903 GCA_027569635.1 Lasiosphaeriaceae sp. G1095 | reverse complement strand
TTTTGTTTTTTTTTCTCTCTCTCCCCCTCTGTTTGTTTTTTTGTATAAAACACTTTTTGTTTTTTTTACCGTCTGTTTCCCTATGTGTTTATTTTGTTTTTTTTTTGAACCCCCCCCCCGGGGGGGGCTCGTGGTGGGTCCCACAAAATTCCCCCCCCCCCCCCCCCCCCCCCCCTCTCCCGATTCGCGCGCCCATACGCAGCGTAGGCGAATCGACATGTATCTGGCGTTTGGTCGGTGTGTTTGTGGAATGCCTAGCTGCGTGACGCCATTATTCCGACCTTCCACATTCATCAGTCCACTAAATTAGTTGATGGGGCATACCTGCCTGCCAACAGCAGAGTCACAGTCACCCTATTTATCTCTCCACCGATTTCACCCACTCTCTTTGCCTTTCTCAATTGTTTTTACAGACTTGACTTGCCAGAATTCAATCAATTGGTTAACAATCACAACAACAACAACCACCAAGACAAAGCAAATAAAGAAGACAGAAAATATGGCATCGTCAACCCCGCCCCCGCCCCCGCCGCCGTCGGTCGAGACCTTTGACCTGACCTACACATTCGCCGACCGGTCCACCGGCGTTTCAAACATCACCCTGTCCCTCCCGCCGCGGTCGCGCACCCTCCTCATTGGCGCCAACGGCGCCGGCAAGACCACCCTCCTGCGCCTGCTCGCCGGCAAGCGCATGGCGCCCCACGGGACCATCGCCGTGGGTGAGAAGGACCCCTTCACCGACGGGCTCGAGGGCGTCACCTACTTGGGGCTGGAGTGGGTTCTCAACCCGATCGTGCGCACGGACATCGGCGTCGACGAGCTGCTCCGGTCCGTTGGGGGGGACTACTATTCCGCGCGCAGGGACGAGCTCGTGTCGGTGTTGGACATTGATACCGCGTGGAGGATGCACGCCGTCAGCGACGGCGAGCGCCGCCGCGTGCAGCTGGCCATGGGCTTGATCCGCCCGTGGACGGTTTTGCTGCTGGACGAGATCACCGTCGATCTGGATGTCTGGAGCAGGGCGCAGTTTCTTGCGTTTTTGAGACGCGAGACGGAGCAGCGCGAGTGTACCGTCGTGTATGCGACGCATATCTTGGACAATTTGGCCGGGTGGCCGACGCACTTGGTGCATATGCATTTGGGTAGGGTCAAGGCGTGGGGAGAGGCCGAGGAGATGTTGAAAGCTGCTGAGGAAGAGGCAGCGAAGAAGACGGATGAGTTGTCCCTAATTGGGGATACGCCTGGAAACAGTCGCCTAGGCATGTTGGTGCTCAGGTGGCTGCGGGACGATCTCCAGGTGCGAGGGCCCAGGAGCCAGCATCAGCGGGGTCCAGAGGGCTGGAGTTACCGGGTTGGGGGTTTGGGCGGGTATGGGTTTGAGCCCAAGATGCCAGACCAAAAGTGAGAGAGAAATGGTGAGGTTTTTGGATTTTTCAACATATCGTGCGTGGGCATTGCAATTTTCCTTTGTCTGGTGTGGTCTGGTCTGGTCTGGCTTCGTTTAACATGATACCCCGGGCGGCATTTAACATGGCGTTTAACCAATCTCCAAATTCATCATGGGGGGGGGAGTGGGTAGAATAGAATGCGGCAACTCATCGGCTGCTCGGGAAAAAGTCTTGCATTATATATACATACATATATCTTTATCAGAATTGCAGCACCATCTTGGTGTTTGTTCATCTGGCGGCCCGTTCTTTGCCCTTTGCCTTCATCAGATTCTTCATCGTGTTCCTCATGAGCTCAGGGATCCCCACAAACCCCTTCGACTCCAAATACGTCAGGACCCCTATCCTGTACTCTTGCCAAGTCAGTTCCAGCCCGCCCCTATTAGCTAGCTGAACCAGGGAGGAATGGGTGACAGGTCCGGCATGTCTGGTGCGCAGCTCGTCGTGAGCGCCCTCGATCTCGGCATCCTCCAGTTCGCGCACAAACGAGATGGACTGGAGGCACAGCAACGGCGAATGTGAAAGGTCAAACATGAAGCCCAGAGACAGCTCCGAATCGACACCGCGCACGTACGACTCGAGCACCGGCTTGAGTGAGGGCGGAATGCGGCAGCCCTGTGCATTGACGTCCTGTGTGCCAAAGGCACGCCCCCGCCAGATGCAGTTGCAGAGGTCCATCAGCCAGCCGTTGAAGGCGTTGATCTGCTGGCGCTCGCGAGTCACGAGTTGCCGCGGCGAGGATGCTGTCATGACTGCCTCCAATGCCTGTTTGTATACGGCTAGGATGCCGCACAGCCGCGAAAGGACAACCAGGGATTGCCCAAAGTGCAGGAGGTACACGACAAGTGGCGGAGGGATGCCGATCTCGACGTGCTCCAGGAGTTTAGGCTTCGACACGATGATCGCCGTGCATTCGTAAAAGTCTAGGATGGCCAAAGAAGTAGAGGTGCTCGGTGAGGTTTGAGTCAAAGTCAAGGTGAGCTTGTTGACGTGACCCACGAGGTCTGGGATCGAGCCCACCGAGAGGGTTTCGATCTGATCGAGTGACTGCAGAACAATTGTCCAGCGTCGAAGGAGAAGGGTATAGAAGTTCAGTAGTTCCAGTTGTGAGGCCGCCGTGTTGTCTATCATCGAGCTCTCCAACGGCTGAAAGAGGTGTTCATAAAGTTCTGGTGGAATTTGTGAGTTCTCATGTTCTCAAGAGTCGGGGAAGGAAATCGGACCTTTAAAGTGGCCCAAAGGGACGAAACTGAGAGTTTCTAGGACCATGTACCTCTTGTCCGCGCCGTTCCAGATATCCAAAAACTTCTTGAAGAACATCTGAAGCAGGGGCGGTAGGGTCTGAGGCCAGAGTTAGCGGCGAAATAAACTGTGTGGTGTTGGAATACGCACCTTGGTGCTCAGAGTGTAATCATGAACAACTTCGAGCATGTCAAGCAGGAGATTGAAGTCGGCGTCTCCAGCCTCAACGTCGCCCATACACGCCATCAACCAGTTACTTATTCGAGAATGTGCCTCGGCATCTGGCCGCAGGAGTAAAAGCTTTTGGAGAAGAGGATCTGCCATGACGGCGACAAGTTGCGTTGGCAGCTCAATCTTCTCCAGATTTTCCACAAAGACCTCTACTTTGTCGATTTCTTCTAATGTCACAGAGTTCTAGCGCCCGTTAGCTTGATTTCTAGTTATATTTGGCCAGGGGACATACTTCTTGGGCATGTTGAGTGTATACAGAGGGAAATAATGACGCATTGCCCCCTTTTATTTTGCGACCGAGAGCATGGTTGACGGAGAATCCGTTTCTCGGCCCACTGTCTCCTTGGCTCTGGAACTGCTCGTGCTGGATTTCGTCGACTCTCTCTCGCCATTGGGGGTCTGGATGCTATTTCCAGTTAGCACATTCTATTTCAACCCAAAAAGAACACGATGATTTCAATACCTTGAAAGCCGCTGCCCGGCCCTTTGTGACTTCGCCTACAATGATCTCTGGATAGTAGTTTTTGAAGACACGCAGGAGGCCTGTTAAATAGGGGTCGCTGCCCGTTTGTCGAGAGAGGGCCAATCTAAGGTTTCTCTGTTAGAGATGGCCAGTGTTCCCAAAAAGAAAACTCACATGGATTGTATTCTGAACGGTCTGACCTGCTTTCGGCGTGTTATGAGCGCGAGGAGATGGCACAACTGAGGCCTGCAAACAGAATTAGCAAGTTCCCCCCTCCCTTAAGTGTAGGCTGGGTTTCAAGGAGACTTACCGAATAGCAGCAGTATCGAGTAGGTTAAACATTACGCCATAAGATTGGGATAGGATGCTTGGATTTTCCAACAAGTGGTAGACCATCACAAGCCACCTGAGGAGATGAGCTTGGAGCGCCAAGTTTGGCTTGAGATGGCCATGTCCCAGTGCGCCTACGACTCTCAGGACCGCCTCATCATTCACCTTTGTGGAGGGATACAGGTTACGGACGATGGCGCCCAAGCTTGCCTGGTCAAGGTTATTGCGGAGGGTGATTAGTTCCACAAGACGGGCCAGTTCATCGGGGAGTGCCCCCCTGTCGTATAGAACCGATGTCACTTTTTCGACAGTGGGCTTGATGGGCGTTTGGCGGCGCTTTGCTGGTATTTTGGAGGCTGATCACAGGTGTTAGTCTTATAGTGACTTTGCTTCACTTGAGGGGCGGGCAGGGAGTCAATTGGCAATGACATACCCGCTTCGAGGTCTTCTATGAGACCACCAAGATCATCACCATCGTGAGACGACGCCATATTCGCGAAAATAAAAGTGTTTTCTTCTTCTTTTGACCGAATTACAACTTATCAGGGCTAAAAATGGCTATTGGGTCTATTCATCATTGTCGGTTGTGGAGTTTGGTAGATGACATGAGCGGACCCTGGTTTCAGTGTGGGCGGCGACGCGTCGTTGAGTTTTGACGCGTTGTATAATCCAATTGAATTTTGCGAAATGTAGACTGTCAGACTCCGTTCGTATACCAGTTACGTAATCTGTCCATCAAGGTGCCCTGGCCTACCAGAACAAAAGAGCACGTGAAGCGCAGCGCAGTGAACATTCAAACCGTGGGGTCTCCCGGATTTCCCCTTGCGCCTCCCCACCATTTCCCCAAAGTCCATAATCAGTGACTGGCAGACTGCAGTTGCCTGCTGGCAATTGAATGCATGGCTTGGTGGAAGCGACGATTATGCACGGCACGTATCTAATATGGATGGCTCGCAAGGTGCGCCTTCCAGAGAATTGAGTGCCCTTGGTGTTACACAGGAAGCCAGGCGCTTTGCTCGGCAACTCCAGAAGGGAAGGAAATCCGAAAGAGCATCATACCTAATTCCGCCCAGAGGTCCTGCCGTGTGTCGTGTGCAACATTCCACTTGCTTCCTTGTGTCTGCTTTTGACCTCTGGAGAAGCATTGACGGTCCACCACAATTATTGACCTCTCATGCACGGTTCACCTCTTGTCAATCCACGGCTCATCTGGATTGGCTCGTCCTGCCACACGAGATGCAGATGCGATCCCGTTCTCCTTTCTGTCGACGACGACGAAGTAGTGTGTGTGTGTGTGTGTGAGTGTGTGTGTGTGAGTGTGTGTGTGTCCTGTGCCTGTTTCTATTAGGGCCATGTTGCTTTTTTGGTTGCCCAACCTCTCTCCACTTGACCTTCCTTTCCACTTCCTCCCGTTTCCCATCGTTTTCCCCCTTCCTATCGACGCCAAACTGGGCAGCAGTGGGTGTCGCCTCTGCCTCCTCTCATTTGGCCCCCCACGCCCACTTCGTTCTTAATCCTCCACCTCTCCGCTCCCGAATCGATGCCGCCACTGGCCATCTCGACCTTCGATCGAAAGCGCACATCGAGCCATGAGAGGATTATGGTTTGCCCTCAGATCCCCTCTCTTTCGGGATAGCGCGCTATATCTCAACTCCCCCCACACAGGGTATTTGGTTTCTCGAGCAAGTTAATGATGGGTTGTTGGGTTTGTTTCGCCTTTGAGGCGCGGAACTACCACACACTCAACAGCCTCTCATCGGCGTCTGGTTCCTCCCCGAGACCCCCTTACCGGTGCCGCTCGTCTTGTGTTACAAGCCTTTATCCAGACGGCAGATGAGTGCTGGGCACCGCGTCGACATAGGAGAAGTCATCCCCAAGTGTGTGCGACGGAGGCTATGTGTCACGGCCCTAGACATTCTTGGCATACAAATCCCAGAGCATGACTGCAGCACAAGACGGCCTCGTGTTTGACCGACACTCAATGGCGTGGTTTTTACTTTAGAGTGCGACGGCGAGATTTTTGTGTTACCACTCCCATCTTAGCCGGCCCCGTTGCTGAACCGTCTGTCTGTTGCCTGTTGCATTTCGTGTCGTCGTGGGTGGTCAGCGCTCTGCGGCGCCTGCGCTTCTTTCACACCACAGCAGGCACTGTCTAGTATTCTACACTCCACAGCGTTCATCCGCGGCAACCTGGCGTGGCAATGTCCTGGCCTGGGCCTTCCTTACAAGGGCCAGTGGCTGCTCCCGAGTCGGGTTGGCAGTTTAAAGATCCGAAGGCTAGGGGTCCGGGGGATGGTACGCTGCATCAGCGCGGCTAGGTTCCTGTCCTGTGTCCTGTCACTCTGGGCTCTCGAGTCCCCCCTCTGTCCCCTCTGTCCCTCAACTCGGCTTCAACGTTGTTGGATAGCCATGCCCCGTTGTGGTATCATGCACCGCTCTGACACACTATCTGCATTCCTTCTGTACAACCCAATTGTTCTGCAGGCGCACACCAAATCTATAGCCTACCTGCTATTGACCAATAACCCAGCCCTTCGGCAACACTTGTCATGCAAAGCTGGCTGGGGTTCCATAGTCTTGATTCATTTCTTTAGACGCGCAAATAACCACAGCATCGTCACCACGGACATGGTGCGACCTGTATGCCTGTGGCAATCCACATACATATTGTATGTACGTGGTATATCCGTCCTCTTCCACTCACCTACAGATCCATGAGCTCTGGACTTCGCTGCGCTTTCAAATCCGAGGCCGTTTCGGAGTCATCATTGCTGGCGCAGTACAGGGGCTGACAGGGCTGAACTACCTAACTCGAGCGTTGTTGGATTCATTCATAGAGGCGCCAGTGCTCCCTTCGTTGCAACCGCCTGAACTCGCGTTTAAGTCTTTATCGTTTTGCCCCATACCCATACCCACCCAATCCAAACCCCCAAACTCTGCCACTCTGGCCAGCGTTGGAGTGCCACGCATTTCAGGTTCTGCAATAGAACGAAAGGTGCAACCTGCCCTGAACCGTTCTGCCACTGCCGACACGGCTTGTCCGGTCCACCACCCCATTCCCCTGCGCCTCTCATTGGCCCCTCGGCCTTGTCCTCCATTGGACACTGCGCAAATCCTTCTCGACTCGCAGCGCTCTCAACGGAAGCTGCTGGTGGTGGCATTGGGGCAAGGTCCGAGCCGAGGGACCCAGGTACCTCTACCAATGTCTGGGTTTCTCAGTGCCGCCTCGAGTTGGTATCGTTCAAACTGGAATTTGCGGCTATAAGCTGCGCAGCCTATACCCCGGAACTTGGTCACATTACAAACGGCCGGCGCACCCAAGGCACACACGGCTCAAGAAAACCCGGGGATCAGGAAGGGCTCTCAGTTCAGCAATGCGGGATTGATCCACCAAAGGACTGGTAAGTAAGTAAGCAAGCGAGAAGGGTTCGAACCACTCATCATCACTAACAGTCCAAGCAGGCGAACTACGAGAGCTAGGTGGAAGAGACACTCGGTTCATGATGAGTTCCTCAGAACTCTCAAGCAGTGAACCCAGGCTAAATATGTCAACTGAATACGCAACGACTCTTTCCCCAGCCATGGACGCCAACAGGCGAGAAAGAACTGCAGTCATTCAAGACTCTCAGTCTTGTCTCCCGCTCTCAAATTTTTTGAATGAGGGCGACGTCGTTCTGCTTCTTACCCCAGGGATCGCACCCGATGCTGCTGCACCTGGCAGTGATCCGAAGGACTCATCCACTGACCCCTTTGAGCCTCTGGGGAGAGCTCTGGCTAAACACCACCCATGGGTCCGCCACGTCCCATATCTCCCACGCAACGGCATCAGCGGTACTCACGTTGTGCATATCAGGTTAGCCACAGCCGTCGTCTTCGTTATCTCGGGCCCTCCTCGCCATGGACAACGCTCACAAGTGGCTTTGGCTGAGATTACACGTGCTGTCTGTGAACATCGGCCACAAATCATCGTGGCGTGTTGCAACCTAAAAGACCTGGGGCCTCTGGAAAGCTCGTTCCCTACGATAATTCAGCTCCCAAACTACTCCCCTGCCGAGTTGGAGGCAGCTGCCGACGTGCTCTTTGGAAGGCCGCAATCACCAGCAACAACTACCCCTGCTGTTCAGAACCTTATATTGGCACCGAAGGCCTGGACTGTCCAAGTATGGGACGCAAATCGCGATATGGCGGCTGTCTACGAGCTGTGGCATCAATGTTTCCCTGACAGCTTTAAGCTTAATCGCTTCCTGTTCCAATCACTTCTCCGCCGCGACGGCTACGCCATGCACTATGTCGTGCGGGAACCTGGGACGTCGGTGATGCTTGGCTTCTGCGCGACCTACACCACCTACGTGGATAGTGGAGGCGAGCGGTTGATCGGTTCCGTGGCAGCCATCTTTGTACGGCCCTCGTACCGCCAACGAGGTATCGGCCTGAGTTTACACAACCACGCGTTGCGTCAACTCACCAAGACCCGTGGTGTCTGCCGTCTACAACTCGGGAGCACATTCCCCCGGCTATTTTACGGCCTACCGGTCCAGGTTCCTTCTGACTGGTTTCAGCGCCGTAACTGGTCCATAAATCCACAATCTACTATAGCCGGCACTGGCCAGGAAGCTTGCGACTGGTTTCTTAGGTTCGAAGACTGGCCGGCAACAGGCTTGATACCGTCTGAGCTGGTCTTTCGGCCATGCGAGTTCAGTGAGTTCGATATGGTACTGGAAATCGTCGAGAGGGAGTCGAGAAGAAAGGACAATGTGGGCTGGTACGATCAGTACGCCAAGCTGGCCAACACGATGAACATACAGGACATTGTTGTTGGCGTCGAGGGGAGTGCGATCGTTGCCACAGCCCTAACCTACGTCAAAAACACAGGAAGCCCGGTCGCCGAAGATCTCCCATGGGCTGGGACGATTTCGGACGACATTGGGGGCGTCACATGTGTTTGTATTGCAGGTTGGTCATATGATTTACCATGACCTATGAGGAAAACTGTAAGCTGACACGCATGGTCTAGACGAGACGAGTAAGAGAGACGCAATTATGATCAGGCTGCTCGACAGCTGCATCCGCATTCTTGCGGAGCAAGGGATGACCAAGCTGTTTATCGACGCAATCAAAGGAGGCGACGAAGGTTTCCAGTCCATGGGTGAGTTGGTGATGTTTCAACGTTGCGATCATTTTACTAATCCACATCCAGGATTCCAAAAGTGGGCACGATACCGAGAGGTTTGGCGAGATGTTTGAAAAGAATTAGCCTCGAATTCAGACGCCACGCCCCAGAGCCCCCGTTGTTAGTTGTCTTGATTCAACCTAAACGATCCGTTACAGCGGGGTGGTTGGTGCTCTGATCATTCCAAGTGACAGAACGCTCCGGGGCCAAACTTATTTCAGCACATTTCCGTTCTTCTCTCCCGAAAGCTTAAGTGCTGGGTCAGGCAGCTGATGCGGCCAAGGACCCTTGTGCATGACGTTTATGTACGGTATAATGCGGTGCAAAATCCCACCGCCGGAGGGGGGTTGCAAGGTTTGGGCACTCGGAGCGCCAGCAAGGAAGTGTTGGTCTTCAGCAGTTGACTCGATGGCAACTTGAACCACGCTTGTTTTAGAGATCCAAGAATGACACGTTTGCAAGCACATTTGGTCGCACAAGGGGAACAACCTTGTGGCCGGCTGCTCGGGCCTCTATTTTGGCCGCCAACAGCCATGCTATCCTGGTCACTTGGAGGTCTCCGATGGGTCCGGGTCCGAGGTTTTGGTTGGCCGAAGGATTCGACTATGAGGGCATCTTGAAAGACACTTCCAACAATTGTTATCGTCTTGTTGTGTCTCGACTACCTCCTGGGACACACAAGGTTTATCCGTTACAACCCTCTGCTCGGCCAAACACCAGATGTCCAGGAAAGGGTCAACGGAGGAAGATTAGAAGCTCCTTCCGAAGGAATTCATTCGGTCATTTGATGTTGTGTTCCTCCCGAGCAATCCGAATGCCCTGCCGGGTTCCGATCGCTGCCCAGTGCGGTGCCAAGCCGAACACTTAGCTGCCGATGCGATACGAAATAAACTAGGACATTGACTGGTCATCAAGCATGAGATGCGGGACCAGATTTTTGTTGGCCACTCTGAGGACAAGCACTAGCTTTTTGCTCAACGCTTGAAGTTGTTTGGTTGGGATGATGTCGGGAGTCAACAACACAGACCCGAGAAAGTACTTAGCTCTTATCTAAGCCACGATCCACCCATCATTACACCGCTCCCAGTGCGGTTTTATATGCTTGCAACGGCATGGGCTTTTGCTTCGAGATTGAAGGCTGGGCTCACTGATCAACCTATTTGGGCAGAGGGGGGCTGTTGTCAGTGCTCGTAAGGCTTAGGGCCCTGACTTTTGGCGTCATGGCGTATGTACATGTACTGACAGACAGCCCAACCTGCCCCACAGCTTGACCGGTGGTGCCCCTTTTCCTCTCGAAGTACGACAACAATGGGTCCCCGATCAAGACAAACTTCTTTCCGAGGTAAGCATCACATGCTCAAGCAAGGCCCTTTGCCCCGTCTTCCCGCCGAGAAGCTACCTAGTCTCATTGCTTGCAAGAGCAAGAGGAGGCATCTCATTAGCTTGGTGATCACCAAGAGGAGGCAATGGGGGCCGTTTATCCGAGTCCAACAAGCAGATTTGCAGCTTGTGCAACCACAAGAGTTGGAGCATGGCGGAATCGACTTGGACCTGTTCCACAGAGCAAGCAGACCTCAGGCTCTCTCCAAGCCGGTTCCTCAATGACAGCCGCCTGTTATGATATGAAACGGATTCCTTTCCCTTGCACTCCCCATCACAATACGGCAACGAGATGACGTTCTGATATACAAACTTTATATTCAGCATCCAAGCCTTTTCGCCGCGCGCTGACTGAGTCCCAAACCCTTTCCCAGAGGAAGGATGCGCATCTCCAGATCAAAGTGCATGCAATCCCACGATGGAACGTCTCGTCTGACTCGCTTGTGGTTCCCGCAGGGCTTACCAATGTCCTTGGGCAGTTGGTTTTCTCTGCATACGAGCGGCACTGCTAGCGTCTGGATAATGCTTCGTCTGGTGCGTTATAGCAACACCTGCCACTTTCTGTGTAGGGCCTCGCCCTGCTCACCGGGATTCTCTTTTCAACGCACACACCACCCTTTTGTCAAATGCTGCTCGAGTTGGACAAGCCATGCCCCCCTTACCCGACCCCCACGTTGGATCGGCGACGGTTTGAGTCGGAGAGGGGACTCCACTGAGAATCTGCCGGATATATGTTTGAGTCCGCTACAGCCTTTTCGGTTTTTCTTTTATTGCTGTGTCCAGCTTACAAAGATGCAGTAAAACACACTCCAAACTTTGTCAGCCGCCAAATCAACAGCTATAATTGCTGAACCAACGGGGTGCGGGGAGCGCGAATCCTCCGGGTCTTTAGCTTACTCTCGCACAGGTCATTTCCTCCAACTCTGAAGTCTGATGCAATGTTCCAAGGCTCGTCATACCCTGGTCATACCGAGAGAAGAAAGAGAGCGAGAAGGAGTTATGGGCCTGGTTTTCTCAGGTCTGACAACAGGCAAACAAGGACCAACAACATGAGTAGCAGCGGCCGGCAAGACTGACAGCCAACAACCACTTGCACTCAGCCATCCACCACCGACCAGCCGAGCGACCCCCACCCCCTTTTCTTGTCTCTTTTTTATCCTCTTGTGAGTATGCGGTCTTTGTCCCGGCCTGGTGTAACCATCAACCCAAGGTTCAACCACCTAACCTTGTGGTGTTTGTATGTAGGCGGATGGAACCGCCGTGGACAGGTTGCTGCAAGGGTCCTCCTTCGTGGTTCGATTTATCTCTTTTCTTGTGCTTTTTTCACTCGCCTACACTCCTACACCATACAGTACCTTTCAACACCAACCACATCCCTCTCATATGCAATACACTATAACCTATACTTCATGTATCTCTGCGTGTCTGTGTCTGTGTCTGTGTGTTGTTTTTTCTGTCTCTGCCGTTCTGACGCGGCACTTCCCCGGGGCATGAGCATGCATGGCTGAGGCGCTACTTGCTGGCCGCCCAATCTTTCTTGCCTTCTCCCTGACTTTTTGTGTTTTTTTTCAATCTGTCTATGGGGGCCTGTCGGTCGCCCGTTATCCGCCGCCGCCAGTCCTGATTTCGTCATTCGTTGATCATTGCATGAATTATGACATCCCCTGCCAGGCCTGCCTACCAAGGTCCACCGGGCGGACGAACGGCGGGAGACCGAGACCGAGGCCCGGAGCCAAGGAACATATTATTATCTCACCAAGTAAAAAAAAAAATTTTGCCCACACCGAAAAAAACCAAAGAAGATAAAATGAAGATTCAAAATGATGAGAGACATATCATATATATTGTAGTTAGAATTCACTTTTTTTTTCCGTTTTGTAAACCCGTGAAGTAAGAACCCCGCCGCCCCCTTTTGACTCACAGGTTGCGTACTTTGTGCTCCCCAAGTCATCGCCCGCCTTTATCTTCATATTCCTTCCTTCTTGTTTATGGGTTTTGTGCAACGTCACATACATTATGGGGGTTCAATGATATCTCATTCTCATGTAGTACCAACATGCTTCGTTCCGAATGCCTCCAAGGTAAGGTAGGTAGGTGCCTGACTTTTTGTGACAAACCGAAAAAACCGAATACTACTAATCACAAATTAATCATGAATAAAAGAAGCGTGACCCAAAGGAAAACATGAAATATGACAGGGGACTTTCGTTTAAGGTAGCAAATTGAATTTGTTGGTTCGTTACGTACCCTAGGTTGACATATGCTGGTGCGTGATCCGCATTGTGTAACAAGTGCTAATGTATTCCAAGACTCTAATTCTTGCCAAGCTCCATGTATTCATGCACAAGAAACAAGAAACAGACTAGGTTAGAGAATCACAAGATATAGTGTTGAGGGGTTTTATTGTTTGCTTCCTTGGTTGGCTTTAAGAGCCCTTAAGCCGCAAGTGATATATCTGAGTGTGTCACATGCCATCTCATGCCATGCCATGCATGCCATGTAACTAGCGAATGTGAGGTGAGTTGGTGAAGTATCCATAACTACATGTACCAAACAGATAGATGAACAAATAGTTCCCCGCGGCACAAGCCGGGTTACTGGAACAAAAGGTAAAAAGAAAAAAAAAAGAAAACAAAGGAAAAAAAAACTAAAGACCGAAAAGAGCAGTAACTTTTGTGGTATATATATATCCCTGGTGTCCTTTGATCCCTCTGCAGCGCTGAAAAGGCGGGTATAATAGCAACGATAAAAAGAGCATCAAATAACAAGACGCCTTTGACTTGTCCGCCTGTTCGTACCATACCGCCACCGCCAAGTCTAAATAATTATCGATCTTTCTTTTGAAGAGGCCCCGCCCCGGCCCGTATAGAATTGATGAATCAGTCGTTGTACAAGACTACGTCCACTTTGAGAAATCCACCGAGTCGACCAAGGCCTCGGCCCCATTTATCTGCATGGTCTCGGTGTTGTCGGTAGTAGTCGTAGAAATCATCGACGATCGATGAGATGCCTGATCTGTGCTTGCGGTCGTAAAGAAGGTGGCGACTGATGATCTCCTAAGACTGCTGAAGCTGTCTCTCACACCGCTCGTGGGCCGCGAAAGGCCGTCGCTTTGCTGTTGCTGTGGCGTTTGCTGCTGGAGCTGGCTCATCATCAGACCGCCTCCAGCCGCCGAGATTGAGCCGCCTCCCAAATTGCCGGGAGGAGGGGACGGAGCTGGCATTGTCTTTGGCCTGTATCGCTCGCGGAGCCTGTTGATCTCCCGGAGGCGGTTGCGCCACGACGATACGTGCTCGCCGCCCTCTCGATTTGCCCACACACTCGAAAAGACCGAGGCGTTGAGTGCGAGCAGCCGAACGAAACTCGGCAGCGCTTTGAGGCTAACCATCTTGGGCTCAGCCGCGGGGGATATCTCTGGAAACCCGGGCTGGCTCATGACCTGCACCATGAAGAACGGTGAAGATCGACCGCCATCCTCGAATCGTTTACTCGCCGTCTCTCGAACAGCAGCAAATGAGAGGCGCGGGTTAGGGGTTATGACTATATAAACATAGTTGAACTGAGACGGAAATGTATCGAACTTGAAAGGAAGACCCGAGTCGTTGAAGATGATATTCACAAAGTCGTTCCCGATGTGTCGCTTCTTCATGATGCACTGGGGGTCGTGCTCTAGGTTTGTCGGCATCTGCGTAGTTACGTGAAACACAATCTCCGTGACTCTATCCCGCCAGCAATATGTGTATTGGCCGTCCGCGTCTCCCTCGCGGTCCAGGCCCTGCGCATTAAATATCGCCCCTTTGAGCTTGGTCAGAACCCCTAGGCCCTTGAGAAACTCGAGATAGTCTGGCCCGCCAATGGTGTTGGCAAGAATCTCCGTCTCTTTCGTCTGGCCTTCTCCGATGTAGATGACGCCAACCTTGTGCCCATCTACCGTCGAATTGCGATCAAACAAGCGAATGGCTCGGTCGACCCCGTCTTCGTCAGGAAGTGGGATGGGGCGTGACGCTGGGTCGTAGATTTGTGGCAGTGCCACGAGCTGCATCAACAAGTGGCTAGGGAATATCGTGGTGCCTTGCTGAAAACGTCCCTCCCAAAGCATAGCATCAGATCCATCCGCAGCTGGGTTCCCAGGCGCCAACGGAAACTCAACACGGACTGCAAAAGACGATGTTCCCGAGGGATATCGCCGCGTAATCTCAGCCCAGCCCGTTTCTTTTGCCTGGCGGATCGTCACAATGCTGTTGCCAATGATCCATCGCTTCTGTTGCATCTCTCCAAAGTACTGTTCCTTGAAGAGAGGGTCTTCTGCAGAGTCACTGGCGTCCGAGAAGGCCACCCGCTGCATGAAATCGATGGTGATCTGGGCTTGTTCCTCGTTGTTGGCGCTTCCGTCAACGTCTGTAAACAGGTTCTTGGCAATCCATCCGATATGGTTGGGACGGTCAGGCATCTTGACTGCAAGAAACCAGAAGGTAATTACGTGGTATGCGAGGGCGTATACGTATTGTGGAAGGTCATCAGTAGAACTCTGCTGGCCAAGGATATCTGTGTGGTTTCCTACTACCACGCTTGGTGTTGTGGGCTCGCTCCCGTGACCGCTGCGAGTGGAATACTTTTTGTCTCGAACGTATTGCAAGTATCTGAAGCATATGCCGAAGACAATGCGATATTCATCCTCTCGAAAGTTCGAATAGAGCGTTGGCAAGCGACTAAGGCAGGCCAAAAATTCCAGAATATGCATGGCTACCATGGGCTGAGTGATGACCTGAGACATCCTCTGCAGAATGGTGACCAGAGCCTTGCCGACAGACAGAGGCAGCTCGTGGCAGCAAACCGACAGAGCATGGATGCAGGTCTTTGCAGTCTTGTCTGTAATTCCATGCAAAAATGCCCTCACAATCTCGTCCTCGTCCATCTTTTGGAACTGTTCGTGATAACTTAGAACCATGATGAGGGAGTGGAAAAAGCAGTTTCCAACATCAGGGCGCCGTAGGCCTGACAAAGTCGGTGGCTCCTGAAAGCTGTTCACCCTGATCATCTCACAAATGACCCGTCGGAGCTCTCGGATATGCGGACCGGACTCCTTGAAGATGGGATGATTGCTAAGCTGTGCTGGAAGATGAACCAGAATGAAACTGTACACCTCCCAGTCACATCCTTGGTGGAAGAGACTCAGCAGAGCATCCAGCCAAGGGCCCATATTTAGGATTGTTTTGGCATGCTCAGGAGGCTCGGGTTTATCATCAACTCCTATATGTGTAAGGAGAAGGTGGCTTGGCCTGCAAGGAGGGGGCTCGGGCAAAGCTTCAGGGTCAGGGATAGACCAAAGCCTCTGGCCTTGATGGGCGGCTGGTTTTGGAGTATGCGTTGACCTAGCAGATGCTCCTCTATCCCCTGGGTGTCCTTGCGTGAATGAAATTCCGCGAGACGTACGGGATGTCCCAACTTGCTCAGCCCTCGATAGCCTTGAGGGTTGAGCTGCATCCTCGGCTAGCTTGCGAGCGAGCGACGACTCGGTCCTGTACAGGGAGCCTGCGAGGTTTTCATTTTCGACTGATGCCAGGAGGTACACTCGGTGTCTGAAGTCGGCCCGGAGGCGGAAAAGCATTTTCATTGCCGTTAGTCGAGCATCGACCTCGCAAGCATTGGAACGGGCAATGTGGACCAGCGCTGTGAAGCCCTTAGCCGACTTTGAAGCGTCCTTGTTCATGGATCTCATAAACACCAGAACATAGCCTCTGGCCACCACATTCGAAAGACTTTGATTTGCAAAGTAGACGGTTTGATCAGGAGGGGACAATGTGCCAGGCTTTTGGGCCGATGGAGCAGAGGCAGAGGAGCTGGCAATCTCACTGGCAACTACGCCCTTGAAAGCGTCAAGAATTTCATCAAAGAGGCTCTCTCCGGCCGTCTCTGCCACGTGAACCATGAAGATTACGGTCTCCTGCAGGACGAGAGTGTTGTTTTCTTCCGACAGTCCTGATAGCACCCACCTCACAATGTCAAGCACCGAATCGTCTTCCACAAGACCCTGGACCAGACACAGAAAGTCGTACACCTCAATGATCGCCTCCAGAGCTTGCAGACGAGTGAGTGGCCGGCGGCTCCGGTCAAGATAGAAACCGTCCACCACGAGCTTGAGATTACTTCTCCAGCTCACCTCGGAGGGAAAGCAGCTTCGATACTCCTTAAAATGGCCAATCACCAGATCGGCTGTGGAGTCTGGAAGAGCGTGTTGCACATCGGCGAAAAACTCTATGCATTCGTCCCGTTGCAGGAAGTCGAAGCGGTTTTGGATAAGCAGCTTCTCAATCCGGCTAACGAGGCATCTCAGCTGGCTTGCAACGGGATCCTCGGCTTTCGAGTCATCCTTGCCAGGAGGCGGTCGGACGGAACCATCCGTGTCCGTAGCGGTTGGCACAGAGGCAATTTTGGCTGCGCACTGAGTTGCCACACAGAATATGGGGGACCAGTGCTCCTCGGCAACCATGGAATTGAGGTTTCCGTGAGCACCATCGAACAGCGAGTTGATCAATTTTAGAACCTCGGCGGATATCTTGACAGAGCTGCTTTTCGAAATGGTGTCTAGGCCTTCAACCAGGAGGGCGAAAGAGAGCACTGGATAGCCCTTTTCAGCAGACTTGGATAAGAGCTTTTTGAGGACCGAAAGCGCACCGTAAACTTGTCGTCTGGTTGCGTCCTTGTCCTTCTCTTTGTCCTTGTCAGGGGCTGTGGGGAAGGTTCGCAAGACGTCTAGCAGGATCCTAACCGTCGACTGACCATAATGCGACCTGAAAATGTTGGATATGGTATGCCAGGCGACTTTGTGAAGGTTGGGCACCAGGTAATGGATTGAGCTGAGGATCTGTATGCAGTCCTTCAGCTTGGCATTCGGGATTGCGCCAAAGGTGACAAGGGCATCGATGACATTGATGCAGCTCCTCAAATCGGCCTCAGCATTCGTGTTCATGCAGATTTTCAGAAGCGTGTCCATCAAGCTCCCCACCACGTTGTCCGAGGCATATTTAAAGTTGAACTTGATGACATCTCTGAGTAAGGTGAAAAGCTGGGACAGGTTCTTTTCCTCCCCAGACGAGAACGACTTTCCTTTGGAGGACTTGGTGTCTCCGTGAGAGGCCTGTTTCCGGGCTGCTCTCACACTCTTGTATACGTCCTGGAGCCACCGCATCAGCAGTGGGAATATGTCGTAGTAGAATCCGGCTACGTTGCGGCCGCGATCCATGAGGTCCTCAACGGCTGCCAGCTGGAGGTAGAAGTCGTCGGGATGTGCTGGGGTAGTCAGGGTCTGGAAGTATTCGCGCCGCTCGAGGTCCGTTGACGATGGGTACTTGACACATTCGGTAAGCAGCTGCCAGCCGGCATGGCGAACGTTTGCAGGTTTGGCCTGGTCGATCAAGTCCTTCCCAGCATACCATATATCGACAACGGGGTTGAGAGGGAAGTCGGCTATGGCATAACGCAGCGAGTTCGCTGCGTTCACCCGCTCGGTCGGGGATCCTGATTTGAGGAGCCTGAAGGGCTCCAACTGGTCGGGCGGGAGCCCACGCATGGAGGATGCGAGGGAGGTGGCATCGGCACGCTCGGCAAAAGAGGGCAAGGTAGAGGTCGAAGAGAGAGGCGGTTGGGAGAACTGTGGTTGCGGGGGAGGGGGAGGAGATTTGGTCAGCTTGGCCGAAGCCAGTCCCTTGAAGACACCCGCCAGCCCTCCGACGGCCCTGGGCTCTTGGGGTTGAGGGTCGTCTCCGGGGGAGGGCGACATAGGCTCCTCGGAGGCCTGGTGGCCCAGAGATGCTAGTCGGCGAAGCATGTCAGTGACGGAAACATAAATTTGGTAGGAGGAGGACAGAGTGGAGGCCGCGATCGAAAGAAGGGCTTTGTTTCGACCGCCAAGGCTTATGGGTAGCGTGAGCAAAATGACAGTAGTCGCTCCAACAGTAGCCGTGCAGGACCTTGCAGGAGCCGCATGCAGCAGATCTCACGAAGCCCTTAGGTTGCCTGGCGACGGATCAAGGCGCAATGGGTAGCATCCAGCAAGAGGCCTAGGCATGGCAGCTAGCAGAGACGGGATGAAAAGGCAGAGAGAGTGTATGCGTCGGCGATGCGTGCTGGTCGACGATTGCGCGGGAAGGGGAGGGGGGGAGAGGAAAGGAGAAGGCTGGAGGCTGAAGGCTGCTGGTGGGAGAGCAGGATGGCCTCGATCGACACTGGCAAATTCTGGATGAGACATGACTTACAAGCAAAGTGCTACCTACATAAAATGGTGGCGTGAAGCACCCGACCGAGGCCACACGCAGCACCAGCACCAGCACACAGCACTGCACAGCACTGCACAGCACTGCACAGCGGCGGGGAGACTGAGAGCAGCGCGCCAATCTCAGCAGCCCTCTCCTGTCGGGGGGGATAATGGATTGGACGCCGCAGCCAGCCTCTCACACAACTTGCTTGCTTGATTCGTTTGTCTGCCCGCCACTGCTTCTTATCGTGGGGCTTGTCGAGTTCGTGCTCTTGCCTTGTTGTGTCTTTTTCCCCCTTGGTTTCCAAAGAAAAATAAATGCTCGTGTTTGTTCTCTTGGGTATCGACCCAGCGATCGCTGAGGGCCTGGTTCACGGGACACGAGACACAAATTGCCCCTATCGTGGAATCGCGGATCATCAATGACGGAAGAGCTGGGGATTGCGACGACCGACCAGGACTGAACTAGTATAGGACGACAGAGCAGCAAGGAATGGCGAGAAGTCTTTGCTGCGGACGGTGATTGGCTGCCCCACAGGAGCTTTGATTTGTCCCACGGAACTTGACAAGTGCCTGCCAATCCGACCCCGTTTCATCAAAATGATACCTTTCTTGCCTTTTTTTGTACTCGACAGTTTTGCGGTAACGTTGGACAGGATAGCAATGAAAAGGGAGCACAAGGATTATATTCTACATAGATGTATCCCCCCCCCCCTTGAACGGCGTGCATGTCTGCGGGAGATCTACACAGCAAGAGATGTTAAAAAAGAAATTGTGAAAGGCATCCAGCCCGCTGCATATGGGTCGAGGGCTCCAGCTGTTGCCAGAAACTTCCCACGGGCCCACACTCACTACATCAGACAGGCCAGGACAACTCGCTGCTCGAAGCAGCTGAAGCTCTCCACCTTTTTTGTGTCCACTCACAATCACCTCCCCGACACCCCTCGAAGTTATCACCTCAGGCAGCAACCAGTTGGTAGACCAGGTTAGGTAGGCAAGTAGGGAACCAGTACTGGTAGTGGGGCCAATGTTCATTACCTCAGGCACTAGCCTGTGGTTACAGTATAATCCTAACCCTGACTTTTATTGGCACTGTCTTAGGCGGTCGCTGAAGTTTCAAGGTATAAGGGGGTAAGCGCTAAGCTCCAGCGAAAATTGCGCTGCGGTATAGCAATCGAGACCTGAATTTGCAGCGAATGGCTATGGGCTTACGCACTGTACGCACAGACCACTGCTGCCGAGGGTACAGGGTACTTGCAGGTGGATGAACACTTTTTGGCCCCATTAACTACCAATAATTAGCGGCAAATGCCGTGCTAGCCCCGCCATCGAAGCTACACAGTGTTCACGGTCCCCAGCGTGTGATAACTCTAGCAACCGCAGCTTTCTTTTGCTGGTGTTTTGTTTTTCGTCTTCCCGCTTCACAGTCAGTCCTTCCAGACTGCCATCCACCACACCACAAAGCCCTTACGAACGCGCCGTTGCCCGCCATGGCTTCTCCTGACTTGGGTGCACTTGCGATGCTGCTCGACGCAACTCTGGATGCTAAACAACATCGTAAAGGTAAGTCCAAGCTGCCGTTTGGGCACTTCCTGGCGCAAAATAAAGACCCCGCCATGTCCCTCCTCACGCCGGCCCGTCCGCCCGTTCGCCGTCAAAGTCATGGCAACTTCAACTGCAACTGGTGCTGGTACTGACACGACGTGCTCTTGGCTGCAGCCGAACAGGCCCTCAACTTGGAGTCCAAGAAAGACAAGTACTCGCTGGCGCTTCTGAAGCTCGTCGACACCGCGGCCCAGCCCATAAAGATCCGACTCGCTGCCGCCCTGGCCTTCAAGAACTTCATCCGCCACAACTATGTCGACGAAGAAGGAGTATACAAGCTTGACGTCAGCGAGGTCGAAACTATTAAACGGGAAATTGTCGGATTGATGATCTCGTCCCCCCCTACGATACAGACACAGCTTGGCGAGGCCATCAGCATCATTGCCGACTCCGATTTCTGGTCACGCTGGAATACCCTCACCCAGGTACGATTGGACGTGTGGCCGGGCTGGCGCCCCATTCATGGTATACTGACGACGTCCCCCCGTCTAGGATCTTGTCAACCGTCTTTCCGCAACCGACCCCAAGGTTACAAATGGCGTCTTGGAGGTTGCCCACTCCATCTTCGTGCGGTGGCGCCCCCTTTTCTCGTCCAACGAGCTCAACACGGAGGTCCTGCATGTTGTTGGGACATTCGGCGACCCATTCATCCAAATGCTGGGAGTAAGCTGACCTTCGCCCTCACCTCGGAAAACGTTGCCCTGGTTTTGGCTACTGACACGCTTCTTCAGGTAGCAGACCAGCAGATCGATGCAAACAAGGACAACGAGGCGGCGCTCAAAGGCTGGCTCGAGACTATGAGTCTTCTCATCAGGATTCTCTACGACCTCTCTTGCCAGGATCTCCCCACTCCTATCGAGTCAAACCTACAGCTTATCGTTGCCCTGCTAGGCAAATACCTAGAATACAAGAATCCCATCTTTGATGGCGAGGAAGACGAAGCCACGCCTGTCGAAACTCTCAAGTCGGACATTTGCGACGCATTGCAGCTTTTCACCACCAAGTACGACGACGACTTTGGCCCTCACATCCAAAACTTCACCGGCAGCGTCTGGAACGTAATCTCAGCCATCGGCCCCGAGAAGAGATATGATATTCTTACGAGCAAAGGACTTCAGTTCCTCACGGCCGTCGCTTCTGTACCTCGCCATGCTGAAGTCTTCAACAACGATCAAACTCTGGGCGAAGTAGTGCTGAAGGTCATCATCCCCAATGTCACGCTGAGGGAGTCTGATATTGAGATGTTTGAGGATGAGCCCATAGAGTTCATTCGCCGGGACCTGGAGGGCTCAGATACTGACTCCCGTAGAAGGGCTGCGACAGACTTTCTGCGAAAGCTCCTCGAAAACTTTGAGATGCGTGTCACCACTGTGGTGTCTGGGTTCATCAACCAGTATCTCACATTGGGAAAGACAGACTGGAAACACAAGGACACGGCCGTTTACCTCTTCTTGGCCATCGCTGCCAAGGGTGCAGTCACAGCTGCACACGGTGTCAAAACCGTAAACAGCAACGTCAATGTCATTCAATTCTTCCAGGATCATATCGCTCAGGATCTCCTTAACCCCAACGTGCAGCCCATCGCCCAAGTGGACGCCATCAAATACCTCCACGACTTCCGGAGCCAGTTGACCAAGCAGCAATGGACGTCCGTTATCACGCCCCTCATTCAGAAGCTGTCGTCTCACAACTATGTCGTTTACACGTACGCGGCTATCGCGGTTGAGAGGGTCCTTTTTCTGACAGACGACAATGGACAACACGTCGTCTCACGAGCTGACATTCAAGCCGACTCGCAGGCTCTTTTGGAGCATCTTTTCCAGCTGGTTGAGAAAGACCCCTCGGCATCAAAGTTGCAAGAGAACGAGTTCTTGATGAGGTGCATCATGAGGGTTCTAATCGTGATCAAGGATGGAGCGTTGGAATGCGGCTTCCACAACGTCCTTCAACACTTGATCAACATCACCAATATCATCAAAGAGAACCCCAGCAACCCGCGATTCTACTACTATCACTTTGAGGCAATCGGCGCGTTAGTGAGGTCAGTTCTCTCTCCGTCCTTCGTTTATCTTGCTGAATCTAACTCGTCGTAGATTCTGCAGCGGTGTCGGAGCCAAGACAAACCTACTTGCCTCGCTGTTGCCACCTTTCGGGGGCATTATCACCGAGGAAGTCACTGGTTCGTTTTCCCTCGTAACCTTCCGATATACCCTACCCCTAACGAAATGGCCTACAGAGTTTGCCCCCTATGTCTTCCAGATCTTCGCCGCGCTCGTCGAGCTCGACCCGACGAATACGGCGACCACCGGACTGCAGCCATTGCTTGATCATATCCTCCCCCTGGAAAAGTGGGATACCAGGGGAAATGTGCCGCCCATGGCCCGGTTTATCGCGGCCATCCTGCCGAAAGTCTCTGAGGATATCAAGAAACGCAATAAGCTACTGGATATTCTTACGATCTTTCAAAAGCTACTTCACAACAAGAAGACAGAGCAAAACGCTTTTGACATTCTCGAGGCGGTTGTTGGCTCTTTCACAGGGTAAGTCACGAATTCCCCGCAGCATAGGGATCAATCTGACAACCGTAGTGCGGACCTGGATACCTACTTTGGGGAAATCATCAAACAGGTGTTCCAGAGGCTCTCGATCCATCCCACAGATTCACTCAAGTCCCGTGTAGTTCGCTTCTACCATCTCGTATCTGCCAAAGTCGAAGCAGGGATGGGAGCAGACTACTTCATCACCCATGCCGAGGCCATCCAGGCCAACGTATTCACGCCGTTCTACCTCACAGTTGTTTTAACCACCACAAGCCAGTTCGCACGGCCCGTCGATCGGAAACTTGGTGTCATCTCGTACACCAAGACGTTATGCGACTCGGGCGCATTTTCGACCCGCTACGTCAAGGGATGGGGCTTCACGTGTAATCACTTGCTAGATCTTCTGAAGAACCCGCCCAAGGTAGCTGCTGGCTTTGGTGATGATATCGTCAACGAAGCCGACGTCGATGATATTGGCTTTGGCATCGGATTCACGCCCCTCAATACCTGCAAGCGTGGTCCCCGCGACGACTTTCCCGATGTTGCCGAGGTGGACAAGTGGGTGGGCCTGTACTTCAAGACAGCGAATCAGCGGACCGGTGGTACGATTGCTAGCTATGTCAACGACCGCCTGTCCCCCGAGGCAAAGGCCGTCCTGACCCCCTATCTCGTGTGAGGAAGGGATGTCAAGGCGATGGATACATGGATAGAGGCTTTTGCACGGCCGTGTCAGCTTTCCGTTCAGTAATCTGTCTGAGTGTAGTTTTGTGGCGGGACGATCGACGCGCACGATAGTCGAGCCATGCGGCCTGTTGAGAGAGAGGGGGGTCAAATATTTCCATTTGCGCAAAAACACACATATTTGTGGCGTGTGGATGCCAGGGGCGGCCTCAAAATATAGGAGGATAAAAAAACCATGGCGTTTAGAAGGGATACCTACTATTACTCTACACATTTGATCATTCGGGGAACATACATATTTTCATATCAAAAGTTTGGTGGCATGTTTGGGAAGAATGAGCTCGAGTTTTTTCCAGAACAAAGTAACTAGATGAGATATGGGAGTTGGGTCCTGTGTAAGTCCCGGCAGACAATTTCTTGTGGACTCTGAGTGACGGGACCGGCGATAGCAGGAGTGTAAGGTTGATAACACGGTTCTGTTCGCCATCCTCTTCAACTACCTTTGCCAGTCGTGGTTTATGCTAGAGAAGGGGTTGCTTAGGTAGTCTAGATAGGTAATTAGATAGAGAAACATCGATATTGTGGAAAACGCCTCCCTGGTTCCATGTCCACAGGTGAGTCCGCCTTGTCCGCCTCGGTCGCCACCACCTCTGTTGAGTATCCATAATGCAATGCAATGCAATATACATACCGACCAACTCATGCCCTCCAGGGTCCTGCATGATGAAGTAGCCCAAAAGCTGTTCCTCAAACCCTGCGAGCCTCGAGAAATAGCTTCATTAATTAAACAGTTTCCTCTCCGTTTTACGTTGACAAGCCTTTCTCGGGAAGCTTGCTTGAAACTCTTGACCTCCTTTTTTGCTCCATACTTACTACCATCTCAGCGTTTTGTTTCATTTCAACACCCCTTCTTGCATCTCGAGTCCGGTCCCGGTTACCCTGCTTGGTAGGGTGCCTCATTACAAAACTATCTCTATATTCGGATTATGTTCCGGGAGATGCTCGAAGACTTGGGCAGGTGCCATTTCTCCTACGAACAGCCATACACAGTAGAGCGGCGAAGTTGATCAATCTCTTTGTGCGCCACTAGCAATGTAACCTTCTTGCATCTCGTCACTTTGTCATGTTCCGGTCTTGCCGTGTTCACAGTTTTATAAAACACTTCCCTAGCACCTGGATCAGGATGCCTTCCCGAGCCGCCACCCCCGCTCAGGTCGCCCCGAGGTTCATTGGGGGAAAAAAATATAATAGAAACGCTGGAATATAGTATAGGTGAGGGGGGTATTTTCGGCTGCAAAGTCCCAAACCGGGCAAGGTTTCCACTCGGGCTTCTTTTTTTTCCTTTTAGAACAATACGACCCAAGCCTATATTGGTTCCCAATGTGGTGGTACTCTATAGGCAAACCGACCCCGATAAATTGAAAAGGGGAGAGAGGGGCAATAACACTGCGACTACACAAATAAGACAAATAAGCCAAGTACTCATGATAAAAGACAAAAGAGAAGAAGGCGGGGTGGGTTGGGTGATGACGACGACAACAACAACAACAACAACAACGGGGTCCAAGCACTGGTAGCAGGGGAAATTGTGTCGTCTGTTGTTGTTAGACTGATGACTGACCATCGCACCCTTTCTCCAGTATATCTATTTTAGCGTTACAAACCCAATATGATCTCCAACAAGCTGCTGGCTAATAAGGTAGCGAGCGAACGTCATCGCGCACGCCCTTTTTTGCGGTCCCAGGCATTGAACTAGTTTCCAGTTAGTGCATGATGGCTTTCTTGGTTTTGCGGGAGCCGAGCATAGACAACGGAGGTGATAAGGGGGGCTGGCCCCATCTTGCCATGTCGGCGGTAAAAGCCATAACCATTTTTGGTCGAGTCCAGACTAGCACAACCAGGCAATTGAGACAGTGGGTTTGGTTTAAAGTGGGGGATCGAGGAACGCGTGCTACTCTACTTTACTGCCCCTCTCACCAAGGAAAAGGGGCCCGTGCTATTCAGTAAGTAAAAACCTAGGGACGGATGGTCAGGTACGGATGGATGTAACTTCGCCTGTATTATTGACGATACATATAAGGTAGGCTGGCAAGGATTAGCGGGAAGGATGATAGAAGAAGAGCCACGGTAAGGAAGGGTTTGCCTTGCCATTGAAAGATGAGTCCAGACATGGCTGGTTGTTGTTCCGGACGACAGCCAACGATGAGGCTCAGCAGGAAAGTGTGACGCCGATTCTGCCTGTCGTTCGCTTATTTCATGTGCAGTTGATGCAATGCGGTTGGTTTCCCCTCTGCAGGAGAGCCGGATATGTGGTTGGCAATTGCCGGTCACCCAGGCATCATCCATCGATCCTGTCACTCAACTAGCTTTACACAGCATCTCAACCACGTGGATCGGTGACAAGGCCGTCACAAACGTTACAAAAGAGGTGTCTGCGCGGTTCAATCCCCGGCTTCAAAGATGAAGCTTCAACGCCAAATTGTCAGAAATTGCAGCGTAAAGTGGACCACTGAGGTAGTCAGGACAAGAACAGGGTGGTCTACCGTGTTGATAGTCTTAACCCGTATATAAAGTAATATTGTCGTTTTGTGAAGTGCTCGGTCAGGAAACTCCCATGCCTCCGAAACCGACTTTACCATCTCTTCAGCCCTTTACGCTCAGTGAGGCTAATAACAATATTGGTCCCGAGCTTGCGCACAGGGCCAGAGTTGGCGGACTTTGTGTTAAGACCAACTTCAGGGGACTGTTGCTAGACGTTATCAGGACGGGGGGAGGAACCTGTCCAGAAGCTAACGGTGACATTCAAGAATCTCTAGATAAGCAAAATCCAGAGAGCCACCATTGCCTGGAGACACCTGAAGTTTTTCCAATGTTCTCCTCGATATCGATAGCGATGCCTTGGAAGGAGTTGGCCAAATAGTTGGTGCTGGTCTCGTGTGATTCGCAGCAGCACTTGAGGGGATTCATTTCAAGCGGCCAGCCAGTAACCAACCGTGTCGTAGATCCCTTCGGGGCGCCTTTAGGAAAGAAGCGAACAACGCAAGGTAACCCGTCGATCCATTATGCTGGAGTGCGATATCGGCAAGCATTTGAATGATATACCCTCCTTGCTTTTGAGATGATGGAACCGAGACACAACCCAAAACCGAGGAGGACGGCCGGGTTGCCGATTTTGATCAACTGAAGTCGCTCTCTCTCCCGTCTCTCCCCCACGTCGAACCGTCAAATCGTAAAAAAAATGGGAGGGACCCTCAGGGGCGGGTCCTAATAACATGGAACCAAGAAATCGAAAGGTGCATGGGCCTCTCCCTTCTGTGCGCGGCCCATATCTCAGGTACGTGTACCTGAATGGAAGTCTGGAGCTGCCCTAGAGTATACGTATAGATCAGATGGATGGATTCAATGTGGGCCGAGCGAGCCCACAGGGGGGGAAACACAGATCCACTGGGGTCGTCCCCCCCCCCCCCTCTTCTGGGGATTATACTTTCCATGCATTGATAATAAAATGGACAGGAAGGAAGAAAAAAGCGGTCAGCGAGATCAAGCACCAAGTGGCAAAACTTTACGTCCGTAACAGACGCAATAATACAATGCTCGTACCTGCCTAGCAGGGCATGTCAGGCGACAGCCCAGAATGGACCTTTCCACAGAGGTGCATCTGTCCCTGGAATAAAATATCTGATGCCTAGTGAATTGCAAGAAAACGAGTCAAAAAAAGCCTGGTGGGCTTGATTCCCATTAACCGTCCAGGCGATGATGATGAGATGGACCGTGGATTGCGATGATGACTGCAGTTCATCACTGCGTCACGCTGATGATCATGTGAGTGCATTTTGACTCAGACATGTAATGCTCTCTGTATGGATGCCTAAAGTCTTTATTACATGACAGCAGCCAACGGAGTAAGTTTCCAGATCATTTCAGAGGCGTCGTTTTCCACTGGGCATTTTGCCCTTTGGTTCCATCACAGACGCCCAAACGCCTCCATCACAAGAGGAGGATGTTTTGCCCGCCAACCCTCAGGGTTAGACATGAGAACAAAGGAAACGATCCGCAATCGCGGCTGACAACTGACTCGAAAATTGAGAAAATGTGAAAATTTGATATGCGATCGGAGAGCATCAATCACATCATTGATGTCTCGGAGCTCGGACGATCTCCGAGAAATAAGAAGAAAAAAAACTGCCTTGAATGAACAAAAAAGAAGCAATACCCAGAGGGGCACAGCGGTTTGTTTGTGTGGTGTATTTTAAAAAGAATATGGGGTTGCAGGGATTCAATGACGGCTCAGTCCGATGAGCCCCTGAATTCCCCCGCAAGCCCAACGCCGAGAGCTGGCTAGAGCTTCTGACCAGGGTCAGGGTTTTTGTTCTTTTCTTGAGGCGTCGCTCATCATATCAGCTTTCTTTTCCCCCTTTCTGGAGGATCCGAGACCTATTGCGTGTGTGTGTTGTTCATGCCCAGAACTTCCTTCGGATCTCCCCAGTGTTTCTTGCTTCTCTTTGGCTAGTTTGATCACTAGCAAAAGTCGACGGAGGGGGTTTTCGGACCGATCAGGATGTTTTCTGTCAGTCCAATAGTCCAGGACTCCAGTTGTCCAGGTACCTCTTCCGAGATAGACGGTGTGTACTCGGTGGCTTCGAGACGGTGCGTTTGCTCTAAGCTTGGCGACCACCTTGGCGGCCATTGCGTATGGTAACTCCTGATCAACAACAAGGTCATTGTCTCTGTCTCTCTCACCTTCCATCCTAGCTCGTACCACTACGTAGTAACGACAGCCGTAAGAAGATCACCAACCAGGAGCCTGGAGATGAGCCAGGCTTGCCAGGTCAATAGACTCCCGCCTAGGCGGACCGGCCGCATCACCGTGCGGGAGCGATGGCTGGGGTGATCGTCGTCTGCCCGCCTGAGCACTGAAAGCACCCACCACCCAGTTGCTGCAAGCACAACTGGATGTGGTAGAGAGTGGGCCATTCAACACTTACCCGGAAATCGAAAGAGAAAAAAAAAAACGAAAGCTATCCCAGAAAGAAGGACGCCATTGAATGTCCGGTAAGGGACACGGTTGCATAAAACAGAGGGTCTGGGTCCCTTCCCCCCCCCCCCAAACAAGCTCCAAGGTACGCAACACGCGCAGCTGAAGGGTCGGCCCGTTGTGTCTTTGAGCAGCAAGCCAGCCCGCAAGCATCTCGCTTGAAGCAGCCAAGCTATGGAGCTTACGATGCAGTGGTGTGAGGTTGCTGCTGCTGCTGCTTGCTGCTTTGTTTCTGACCGCCTTTGAGGCGAAAAAGAAACAAAAATGTACGGGACGTATAGTACTCTATAATACAGGACCCTGGTCCTTGTCAGATCTGCTTGAGCTTCGAGTGGCACGGCTCCTCTCCCTCTCAGAGCACTAAAACCACCACCCCCGCAAAAGGTGTGTCCATGCTTTTGCCGTTTGCCGTTTGCCGTTTGCCGTTTGCCGTTTGCCGTTTGCCGTTTGCCGTTTGCCGTTTGCCGTGTCGGTATTGTTTGTACCTTGGCGTATGATGTTCGTTTCCTGTCTTTTTTTTTTTTTGTCACTTTTCCTTTTTTTTTTTTTCGCTTGGGACCTGGAAATTGCTTGAAACTGGCGGGGCAATGCGGCAGACAAAAGCGGGAAGGAAGCGAATTGTACATGTATAATCGATTATCGGAAAGAGGGAGGATGGAGATTGGAGAAGGAGGAAGGACCCCCCCACCAACATTCTTTCTCTCCTTCCATTACGGAAGGAACGATACAATGCAGGCACACACCAACACCGGGATCAACTTTTTTCTCACACAGGAAGACGAAAGATTGGAAGGATTGGGATTCATTAGATGAAAAGCTCACCGCATAAAGTTGCGTCGAAATTGGATTCCTCGAGGTCACAAGACGTTTGAACCTTGGGTACCATTTATGATCATGTTGCGCAGCCAACTGCTCCCCAGTATTGGCTAGACACCACCTCTCTCATCCAACAAACCGACCCTCCTTCATTCCCAGGCAGCTCAACTGGTCAGGCAGTGAGGGGGAGGGTCAGACTGCAACGTCGATTGGCACAAACTCAGATCCTCCGACGCCGGAGCTTTGAACTGGTGCCCGGTTCCTGTCACTTTCCTGGCCTGTCAGTCTCTTGAAATGGATGTGTGTGGGTGTGTGGGTGTGTGTGCGTGTGTGCGTGTGCCATCGGGTACCATGCGGTCAGCCGAGCATATTCTCGGAGAGCAAGCCTTGGCAGGAGAGAAACGTGTGTATGTCTCGTTCAGGTAAGTTGTTTGTGTGTCTTGTTGAGGTGGCGGTGGGGTGGTGTTGCTGTTGTTGCTTGCAAGCTGCTTGCTGTGCTTGCGAGTTTCTGAACTCCGGTCTCCTTCCCGCCCCGTGCACGGAACGACACATTATATTTTCACCAATTAAATTCATTGCATTACTATCTGGGCCCCTTCTTTACTCCCCACGTAAGGATGGTGGCACAACTTCTGTCTTTCTGTCTGAGAATACCAACTCTAACCTTTACAACCAGCTCGTCCTGGTTAGGCTGATGACGGCTCGACGGCAGGGAGTCCAGCAAATTTGTTGACATCGATCTTTCCTTGGCTTTGGTGCTTGCCTGCTCACGGGCAGCCAAGTTCAATAGGTCCAATGCAAAGCATTTCTTGCGTGCGTGCGTTGCGCGACGCGCACACATAATTCCCGTGCCTACATACAGGCGTCCTGCATGCAGGGTCAGCCACATGGTTTTTGACCGGGGCTAGTCATCCATCCATCTTTCTGTGCCTCCGTATTTGTGCGGGACGGCAGAGAGACAGATACTGTGGTACACTTGTGTTTTCAAACAGACCGATGGATGCATCGTACGCCGTGCAGTTGCAGCATTGTGTGGTGATACCACAGAGTGTTTTGTGTAATGTGTAATGCCCACAAAAAGTAGCCCTCACTCAGAGTGAAATCTGACAGGTCTTGTGGTTGGTCTTTGTTTCTCACATCACACACTGCTCAACACCAGATGGACACACACACAACCCGTCATCTGGGTCAATGCGACACGCAGTCGTCAGACAACCCCTCCGTGGGGGGCAGGTTTGGTTGGTTGCAGTTTAACTGTCAGTCAGTTATCACAGGCATTCCCCTATAATAGGCCCTGGCCTATACTACCCAGGGCATATGGGAGAACAAGAGAAAATAACGGCAGAGGATGCCGATGCGGCGCAGAAGTTACAATGAGGCAATCCAACAATGCTGCTGCAACATGCACGGCTAGCCTGCAGTGATCTTCGCCCATCAATGGGATTTTGCTCTTGCCCGGCCGGGAGAGAGGAGCGTCGTTCTGTTCCGCTGCAGGTCTCGCTTGTGTGCCCCTTTCATATGTTAGTTGGTTATGTACGAGTAGCGCAGGAATGGTCCGAGAGAATATGCCGATGATACTTACCGATCAGTAACCATCATGGTGTGTTTCACTAAGTCTAGGTAGTCTTGACCTCGGCCGGCTTCTGCCGTGTATTGCGTCTGATGGGAAGCCAGCGGCCCAGCGCTTGTTTATTAGTCAGTCTCTTGGTTCAATGGTGCTGCTACCTAGTAGTTCCGGCTGTCACCGTTACGAGTCAAGAACAGCGAGTTGACAGCTTGACAGCCGCCCCCCTAAAGAGGCCGAAAACTTTGCACAGACGTTCCCAGAGGTCGCCAAAGAGCTCTCTAGCCAAGCAGCTACCGTCGAGTTAGCCGAGTTATGTTCAGCTCTGGAATCTGGATGTCCTGTTCACGATCGGAAGAGTCTTTTTTTCAAGGTCTCTCCGATCGGTATCCACTTGTCAAATTGGTCTTCTGGGATCGAGGATTCGATCTGAGAGAATGACTGCAGTCTCCTTGCTTTGTACCCCTATATCTAAGTATTAAACATGGTAAACGTCGAAACTTATAAAGATAAGTTTCAGCAATGAGTCTATTACCTCAAGGTCAAACCTCCAGCTTACTTATGGACAGCTTCTGCAGCAGCAACTAAGAGGTCAACTCGATCGGAGAATGGGTTCAGTCAGACTTATTTCGCACCCGGCGTTGTCCGATGGCTCTGAGAGTCATCCAAACCATCGGGTCCTCCCAACGCAGGGCTCGATGTGGTTCATGGTTCTTCAACAACCGCACATAGTATAGAAGACTTTCCAAAACCCGTGGTCACAAGGTAAAAAGGCCGAGCTCACGAGTTGTGTTCGACGTGGCCGGGGAAGATGGCCCCGAGGTGGAGTCCATGGAGCAGGCTAATATAACCTCAGCTGTACCGGCCTTGGAATAACCATAGTGAACTTACGTTGTAGTGGAGGGACTTGAGTGAGGAATCCAGAGAGACCCTCACTTGAAGGACAGATAGTGTTTCGCAGTCATGGACGGTGGTCGTGGTGATAAGCTCAAAATCAGGTAAACTCACCGCTAACACTCATTGTCAATCAACCGTGTTGGAGGGGTCGTAACCGTGAGGTCATGGACAGTGGGCGGAGACGTGCAAAGCTTCGGTACTCAGTAAGCTATGTATTGGATGTGCAAAACAAGGACCGCATGGACCTTTTGAGCACAGAACCAACAGCACACTTCACTTCGCCAGCAGCTGCACAAAACTTCTGTCAGCGTTGTCTGGTCGTTAACAAGCAAATGGGAGACCGTGGACAGGCGGCAGACAGGGGGGAAAGCAGGAAAGGGCTTCCAGCACAGAAGGCAGCCCAGCGGAATGCCAGAGCCCAATTACGGAATAGCGGTACCCGGGCCCAGTTTAAGTTCCTAGTGCAGTGAAAGGCACCTAATGTAATGTACATAGTGCGTGCCCCACTCACCTCGATTAGCGATTCAACAGGGACCTTGCTTCTTCTCAAGGACTTCCCCCAGGGGCCGCGGTCTGGAAGGTCGTCCAGTCGTACTGACAGTACTCCGTACTGTACCTAGCTTGGGTCGGCGCGGGTGGCTGATGGCACATGTCCAATGGATCCCCCTGGAGATGGCCCTTTGCGGTCTCTGCTGCATGTACCGGCTCCGTACTGCGTATCTTCCCATTCACCTGAAACCTGTATCACGAAGGCAAGGTCAGGGCTCTCGCGCCTGCTGTTTGTCGGTCGGTCTATCGGTCTGTCAGTGGAGAACTGATAACCTTGTCTCACTCTACCTCTGATTGTGTGTTGTTTACGGAACGATCGACGAACAAGACGCCTGCTTTGGCATTCTCTATCAAAAAGCCAAGCAGCTCAGACCGACATCATCATTACCAAACCAACACACCTGTGTCCCGAGGATTGCCGGGTGGGCTGGCTCTCGACAGACACAACGGACTGCAATTAGTCGCGGGCAGTCACACCCTGGCCGCCTGGCGTGACCCCCATGCTAGCGGCTCCTGGGTGCCCTGTCCATGTCTTGCTTGTCCCCGTCCTTTGTGCATGTGCAGCGTGTATTGTGAGGGTATTGTATGTACGGTGGGTATTTTACCTTATTTTCTTAATGCCATGCCTGCCTCTTCTTGTCCAGACTGGGCGCAATTGTTGCACACATGCCCCATGGTGGGCGTTTTCAACTAATCTCGCTCCAGACCTCCCGGTTTGCGTTTTCGCCATTAAGCCCGGGTCGCCGCCCCATCCATCCAACCATTCTCGGGTCTCATGAGTTCCTCTCCCCAAGGACCCTCTGCCAGACATCTCGTTTGAAGCGGTTGTCGGGCGCAAAGCGTGGGAAGTTGGACTTGCGCGGCGCCGTTTCGTTTGGTTTTGGGAGGGAGACACTCGACACTATCGACTATCGACCATCGACTATCAACAGTCTCTTGTTCACAAAGAAACACAGAAGGACCCACCGATCCCGTTAGCATCCATTGCTGCCTTCTTTCACAATGCCCGCCTTTAATGCTTAATACGTTTTCGATTTCCTCCAAAAGCAGCAGCAGCATTCGGGCTCGACCAGCCTCAACCCGCGAGGGCAACAAGCCGTAACCAACAACCATGGAGGGAAGTCTCAGCGTGCCCCCGGATCGGGGTACCATCATCGGGAGAGCATTGTGGAAGGTATGGAGCTTGTGCCTGTCCCACCGCTGACGGGACGTACGGTCACTAACCTGGTGCGTGTTATTAGCCTCGATATGTGGTTGTAGGAGCATCGCAGCGAGAACAACGAACACAATCCGGCCGTTCGCAAGCATCCCGCGGCCCGAATTTCAAGGACCAGCTCAAGACGCCTCCGGAAGGCATCTTCCTTTCTATTTACAAGTCCAAAGTGAGTGATATCACCCACGGCCATAGCTGTGACCGGCACTCTGCCTGCCGTGGTGCGCCTACATACCTAACCTCCACTGCATCAGGACGATAGTGAGCCCATTCAGCAGCATGCCATTGCCACAATCACCGATTGCCAAGTCCAAATGCTCGCACATCGGAAGCAGGGCCCTGTTTTGTCCACCCTGGTCATCAACATCGTCCCGGATCCGTTGACAGACAAACTGCGGAAGCGCCGGTCGAGCAGGACAGCTGGGTTGACGGCAACGAAGGAGACGGCACCTACCACTCTGCTGTTCCGCCAAGTGGACGAGCAGATCCCGCTCCAGGATTGGGCTCGCGTCATCCAGCAGCTCGCCCAACCTCACATGCCAGACAGAACACCCCTGAGCCCGGTGACCCCTATGTCGCCAACCTTCACTAACCCCTTTGCGCCCCGCTCGAGGGAACCAAGTGATGTCCAGTTCAGACCGGGCAGTGGACACGGCAGCTCACGGCCCAACTTCTATACCAGGGGTTCCAACCAGACACAGTCGTCCCGGGACCGACCGGTGACATATTCCGAGTCGCTGAGCCTGCGGTCCAAACGAAGCGACCTGTCGTCCCATACAAGCTCGATGAATCCTTCCCACATGGGCTTTCAGAACTACACCATTATGCATCACCAGCACCATCCGACCGATCTGCCGTCGCCGGCGAGCACTATAGGGGAATACCAGGGTGAATTCATCGAGGGTTGGACATCAGCACAGGGAAGATCGTCGACGCTCAGCTCGCCTGCCAGAGGACGCGACAGCGTTGGATCCCAGATCCCGCCGCCCGCTCAACCAGTAATGGACTCCAGTTCACCGCCGGGCCCCCGAGAAACGATCCTCGACAGAGCTTTCCAAATGCGATACATTCCAGGCTCGGACCGTGGTTTCCCAGGCGAAGAGAAGCTCAGCTCTCTAGCCCGGTTTGACGCACTCATGAGGGAGGCAGATGAGAAGAGGAAGGCTCGCGAAGCCGAAGAGGCCAGGATGATGGCAGCACCGGCGACTCCAGCAACATTGCCTGGCGGACTGAAGAGTGCCTGGGATATGGATGACGACTCCGACGACTCGGATGGCGAGCACGGTTTTGACGAAGCGGACGAAGACTCCGATGAGCCCGCTGGGGAGATGGAACAAGATGTCGAGGACCGATTCGCGTCTGTTCCTCCCACGGCACAACGGGCTCTCGATTTCATTGCGGGGAGTCATGAACCAGCACAGCGTATACAGCCGCCGCCACGAACTCAGGGCGCGAAGTCCCCGTTGACCTATAACCATGAGGCTCTCATGGCACTATCAAACAGCGCCTCTCACCTGCGGCCGCAGACCGGCTACTCTCAGTATAGAGACAGACCGGGGTTCGCTCAGAGGACACACAGTCAGCCCCAGTTGGCAGGCGGAGTCCCATGCTTGATGACCGGTGCTCAGGCGGGTGTACCTGTGCCGCCGATCGCCAACGTCTTGGATGTGCCAACGAGTTCGTCTGAGAAGCTGTCCGAAGACAACACGCCCAGCCCGGGGACGGTATCGGCGACGGCAGGGCTGCAGCGCCCCGTGAATGAGAAACGACTTTCGGCATCAAGCACCAAGCGCCTCAGCTTCACTGAGTTCACGAAACGTCTTAGCAGCACCAGCAGTCTGCTTCTAGTGCAAACCAACACCAGTGGCAGCGGCAGCCGTGGAAGCAACAGCGACATGGATGTCCACCAGCACCATCAACATCAACAGTCGCAATACTCTCACCACCTGTACCCGCGAGCAGCACCCACACCGCCCCAGCAGCAGCAGCAGCCTTCGCCGCTGAGTGACCGGGATCGATGTGGCTGGCGTGGCAGTGTTGGCGTGTTCGGAGGCGCCGAAGGTGGTTTCCTCTGATTTGGATTCGATCTTGTCGCATCCACTCGGACCTGAGGTCTGCGGTTCGAGTCAGCGCCGTCTATTTTCTTAAATCGCATTTGGGGCCATAGTTCGCAATGGCTCCCCCGGTATCGACGTTTGATGACTCCCTCAGAACATTTTCTGTATTATGCCCGCATGCATGGAACGAAGCGTCCCGTTTCTCCCCTTACCCGTCATCCTCTGATATCCAGAGCTCTTCAATTCTCCTGTACCAAACCTTTTTAATATCTCTCCCCCGAGACCTCGCTACCATCGCCGTCACTATACCCGTCTGTCTATTCCGACTGAACATCTTGTTACGACGAATTATGATTCGAAATTCCGCACAAAGGGGTATCAGGCGTTAATAGTTATCGTGTTTCTCTCGAATGACGGAAGATTTGAGGGAACGAAGAGACGGGCTGTCTGTGTGCATGTACATGGATAACATAAAGATTTTTACTTGCCACTTGATCGGCTTGCGCGATTTTTCCTTTTTTCCGTTCTTGTTTGGAATGTTTTCATGAGAATATTTGTTATGAAAAGAACAAATGGTGGAAGGTAACCAATCTTGGGCACTCCCCAGTCAAATACATTATATATCCCTACACTCAACAAATATACAATGAATATATATTATATATATATATATATATATATTATTTACACCGTTAATGGGCTTTAGTGCCTGCTTCCTACCCATAGGTCAATACCATTCGCCTTTTCATGAGTTGACACGTAAGTCTCTCCAGTAAATGATCGGCGGAATACCAAATTTACCCGTCGTGAGCCCACCATACGGATCGTCCCACGTCAACAGCTTCAACAGGTTCCCTGGTTGCAAGAATTGTCATAAGTTTGGGTCTCCAGTGAAAACAAGGTCTTGTAATTCCCCTCCTATGGTTGGTCAGCTGGAGTACCACCTTATTATGTGCAGGTGCTTCTTGCTCCTGATGTAGTCTATTGTTACTGTAGGCTCTCTCTCATTATATACTTCGCGGCTACCTATGTCGTGGCTTTGAAGAGGACAACAGTGCTTGTTGGTATTAATTTGTTAGTCATGTTTCGTGTTGATAAATTGCTTCGGTTTTAGGTCTAACTGACGATTGTCGAGAAATTGTTGCGGGTATGTACTTAATCATCCCTCTCAAGGGTTGAGTGAGTGGTCAGCTTACATTCTGATACGAGACGCGTTAAAGTGACTGATTCAGGGATCTAGGTACCTACGTACTGACCTGAACCCATGGTCAAATATTGCCCAGAAGTTTACAAAAACTTGGGCCTGATAGGAACTCGGGAACTCCACGTGACATGGTTGAGATTTGAGTGACAGCGCTGGGAGACAGAGATTGACTTTGAGGGGTATTCAAGTGACTCATCATTGCACCAATGACCTGCTAAAGGACGTTACGATCGTTCTCTTCAAATCCCCTAGACTTGTTTTATATAAAGATGGGAACGAGTAACTTGGAATATGAGGGGACTCTATGGGCCTACCTGACTGCTTCTCACTCGGGATATGTATGAGAGATGCTGCCGCCATGAGATGACCCATCGCTCACTTATTCTAGTCTCCATGATATTCACTCAATATGAAAAATAATGATTTGGAATGGTAAACTTGCCCACAATAGATCGAGGAGGAATTGGTAGCCCTACCCGACAGCTTCTCACATGTCTCGTAAACACATGAAAGATGCCGTCACCTTGAGGTAAAATGACACCCATTTGTCATAATGACATATGAAATAGACTCAAGTCTTGGGATCGCAACTTTTAAATTGGGCTATCCATCAAAGATGTTTCGAAGTCCTGGCGCCTAGCCAAGCACTTCAGGTTCCTGTTCAACAATGCTAACTAACTCTTTATTGTTAAATGATACAAAAATCATGATATTAAAAAAGAACAAAAACGTAGCAGCCAGCCGCTCGTATTTTTGTTACAACACAACGAACCTGAACCAGGGCAGGACCAGTCCTATCCTCGAAGCCTCGAACGGGAACAGATCGTAGAGAGAATGAGGACAACAAATCACACAAAACTATCATACAAAACTCTTCTCAAACCGTTTGAACGTGTAGCCGATAAACGGCAGAAACATCTCGGGGGTAAGTGCATCATCGGTACCACCTGTTGCCATACCGCCACTCGGCCCAACGCCATCTGCGGGTGGTAGGTCCTCAGTCTGAGGGAATTGCTCGACAGGGAAGAACGACGTGTCCACGTCAGATGTTAGTGGAGGCACAAAGGGAGCTCGGATGCGTCGGAGGCTGTTGAAGTCGACGCCGGCGAAGAAGGGGTGCGCTTTTATCTCGGCGGCGCCGTTGCGTCCGAGCCGGTTCTCGCTGCTGCAGACCATGCTAATACGTGGGGTGTTAGCTCACTATGTATTGATACTGTGATATATTGTTTGGTTCGCGGGTTATGGAAAACAATTTTTTTTTGTGTTGGCTGGCATAGAAAATGGACAATGAAAACCCATTATTCATGACTCTTTGAACTGTCTCATATTTAAAAGGTGACAGCCATGCAGCAGTTACTCAAAAAAAAAGAGAAGGGGTAATTGTGAAGAACGACGTACCTTCTGATGAGGTGAACCGCATTAGGACGCAGCTGGATATCGTCCGGGAAGAAGAAGCTGTGCTGCCAGTTTACAATCTTTCTATATGTATCCGTGGGGTGCTCAGCTGCAAAGGGCGGCCAGCCGACCAAACACTCATATCTGTGAGGTGGATTATCAGCATATTGAGTACCTTACAGTCTTAGAGCTGTGATTTCGGGAAGGTATTGATCAAAGAGAAACAGTGCGGCGTCGCCGCAGGGGCATACATACATGATAGTGCCCAGTGACCACCAGTCAGCTTCGAATGAGTATCCCTGGCGGGTGAGAAGCTCGGGGGCGATATAATCGGGCGTCCCCACTGCCGAATAAGCCAGAACCCTTCGGGAGCGCCGCCAGTCGTTGATTTGGGCACGGTTACTGACTGTTAAACTGATCTCGTCGATGTTGACCGAGTTGCGATTTTGCGGCCGATAAGTGAGTGAAGCGGGCTGTTGTTGTTGGAGGAGCTCTTGGTAAAATTTGCTGTCATGGTTTTTACGGAATCCTTTGGAAAGACCAAAGTCTGCCAGCTTGATATGGCCACCTCGATCGAGAAGGATGTTGTCCGGCTTGATGTCCCGGTGGATGAAGCCGAGATCGTGTATTGCCTCGATGGCGTTGATGATCTCGGCGGCGTAGAAACGAGTGATGTCCTCCGAAAAGATCTCATATGTAATCAGCATGGCCATCAAATCGCCTCCGGGAAGGAACTCCATCAGCATATATAGCGAAGTATTATCTTGGAAAGTGGTGAAGAGCTTCACGACCCATTCACTATCCGACTCGGCCAAGGCGTCACGTTCGGCGCGGACCCGTGGAAGCTGCTCTTTAGAAATCATCTCCGTTTTGACAAGCCGTTTAAGAGCATAGACTTTGCCGTCCTGTATTTTCCGAACAAGCCTCACCTCGCCAAAGAACCCCTTTCCAATAGTCTTGACGTTGGTGTAGTTTGATAGCTCCTCTTTGGTTCGGAGGAATCGCAGATACTTTGCTTCCAATTTCCCAGAGTGCGCCCAGATGTGTTCATGCCTGGACCGCAAGTTTGGGTCCTGTAGACGATTTTCTACCTCCTTCTGCCTGCCTCCGTAGTCAGTCTATGGCTCTAGTATCTACTAGGATGTAGTGTATACCTCTCGTTTCTCTCTCGCGCCCTCCTCACTCCATCCCTGAAGAAACCTTGAGCCAACTGCTGACATCTCTTCTGGTTGTAGTTGGCATTGGGGCCGTATGCCTCAGGACGCTGTTCAGGAAGTGGCGAGAAGTCAAAGGTAGCCGCCATGTTGGTGAGAAGCCGAGGCAACAAACGGGAAAACGGCCAAGTTACTGGTGGTCACCTAAGGAGCTTTTCGGATCACAGCAGCCAATACAGAACTACTGTACTGAACTGGCATTGACTGAGACATTTGGAGGAGTTGCCAGTGAGCAGAGGCTCACTGAGGCTCTCGTTGAAATGTGCCACTTGGATGCAGGGAAGGTGACGCAAAAGGGAGGGGTCGTTCATGCGCCCAGGCGTGTGTGGTCTTGAGCCGGGGAGTTTGCTGTGTCTCAAATCCCGGGATGCCCATCCGGTCAAAGGGACGGGATGAATGGACGAAGGAAATGATAAAGAAGGTACGTGGTGTTCACCACTCCTCCCTTTTCACCAATTCTGGTGACATAGCGAGCCCAAAATCAGGATTTGGGAGTGTGAAATAGAGTCTTGATAGGTTGCTGAGGTGGAGGGGAAACAGAGCTCACCTACTGTTTGAACATCTAAGTTGGAACTTTAGGCAGGCGCCAGCACTGTCCACTGTCCGCTGTCCGCTGCACCACTACCTGGTGTGTCCGTGAGCCTAGTCAACAGCCAATGGTGCCTGCCCGACACTGCAGCAATCGGCGCTGGAGTCCACCTACGATGGCCCAGCATGCCAGCTGGAGCCAATCATGGCGAATGCTTTCAAAGGCAGTGGGGCTTGAGCCAGTGGCCCAGTGCAGCGATGGCCCTTCTACCCCCTCATCCAACAGCACAAAACACCTCACAACGATATGGCACAGAATAAGGTCGACAATACCCCCACCAACTTCGATAACCTCGCTACTTACACTACTGATTGGAGTACTCTTACTGCTAATATAGGGACTGAAATATCCCGGCTCCGCAATTCTTCACCTACCCAAGCAATTCTTAACGCAATCCAAGAGCTTGGGACTGAAATCCAAGGGACCAAGAATCAATTAACCAGGATTGAAAATACCCAACGCCGGCAACATAATCGCAACAACTCGCCGCTAATTCTACCTGTACTCTTCTCCCACCTCTAAATAAATACTGCAACTGGGGTTGAGACACCAGATTGTCCGACAACACTCAGCGAGATAATCAACTATCTGGGTCCGAAGCGGCCCGCATTCTTCAGGCGCTGCAAGTACCTGTACCGCTAGGTCCTCCAGCAGCTAAGAGGGCCGCTGTTTTAAAGCAATTTACTGTTTCCCGTTAGACCAATCAGAGACCAGCATTCGACAGTGACACACAAATCTCACACTGGGCATAGAGCTTCGCAGACTTGGGTAGCTCGCTCCCCGACACATGACGGCATCCAAGCTTGCCAGTCCATCACTGATATGCCCGCGCTGCTGCTGCTAGAACAAGTCGGAGTTGTCTAAGCGACCAAGGTCATTCCGCCCACCTCATCCCCCAAGATCGACACGGCCACCACAGCTCCAGAGTCCACGCCCTGCCTTCCCGCCTGTGGACCCCGCAAGCATCTTGAACACCGACCTTATCGAACCACACCGCGGGCACGGGAATCGGTCCTGCGGGCCCCAAAGTCTATCGCCGTGGCAGAACAAACCCCCAACCTCGATCCCATATATTCCCCATCCACCCCGCTGCCCACCATATCTTCCTCATCCGACAGTATCCCCCCAGGCCGAGCTCCGATTCAACCGTTCCAAGCCGCCGCCCCAGCCCCCACGCCACTCGTGTCCACCTCCCAGTCCTCGCGCGCTGGTCAGTCTTCTCAAACCACCTCGAATTCACGCCGCCCCCCCCACCAGCTGTTAGGAAGAAGACAGCGTGCCGAGAGTGAGGATACCGAGGAGGGAGACGCCGAAGCTGGTGCAGCCTCTTCCGCGTCTCGCAGTTCAGACTCCCGACAAAATCGTAAGCGGAGACGCGGCGGCAGCATGCTGTCCGAACGCGACGGCCGAGAGTCATCTAATGGGACTCTGGCACGGGCGGTTTCGAACGGGTCCGGGTCCCGGGTGGTGGACGAACCCAACAGGTCGCACAAGTCGGAGACGGCTAATGGCTCTTCGTCTAATGGGAAGGGGCTGGCCGGCACGCCGCCGCCCACGTACCTCGGCCACAACCGCGAGGAAGTCACCCGTATCCTTCTCCAAACTCTCACAGACATGGGCTATCATGCCGCGGCGGACAGCGTCAGCAAAGACAGTGGGTTCCATCTCGAAAGCCCCACGGTGGCTGCCTTCCGAACGGCCGTATTGGATGGCTCTTGGGCGCGGGCGGAAGAGCTGCTTTCGGGTGCTGTTGTTGTGGGAGAAGACCTAAAGCCGGACAATGGATTGGTGCTAGCTCCGGGAGCAGACCACAACACCATGAGACTTTGGCTTCGGCAACAGAAGTTCTTGGAGTTGCTTGAGCGACGAGATACGACCGGGGCACTGATTGTTCTACGTAACGAGCTCACCCCGCTGTGTGCGGAAATGCACCACAAGCTTTCTTCGCTCTCAAGTCTTCTCATGTGCCAATCGATCGAAGACCTGAAGACAAAGGCAGACTGGGACGGGGCGAGCGGCCAGTCCCGGCGCATATTGTTATCAGAACTCTCAAGTGCGTGATCCAAGAAGCCCGACGGCAGTGGGAATATACGATACTGACTAGTGGTATGTAGGATGTATCTCTCCGTCAGTCATGCTCCCCGAGCATCGACTAGCCGTGCTCTTGGGACAAGTTAAGCAAAGCCAGGTCTGCAACTGCCTCTTCCACACCAGCGCGGACCCCCCTTCGCTGTACTCGGACCATCTGTGCGACAGGAGCAAGTTCCCAAACGAGCTTTTACTGGAACTCGACAACAGTAATGGCGAAGTATGGCAAATAGCTTTCTCGCATGATGGACGCCGCTTAGCAAGTTCTGGAATGGGACCGACCGTCTTCATCTGGGATGTGCCCTCGTTTGAAGTTGTACACAGGCTAGCAGCCCACGAAAACAGCGATGTGTGCAATTTTGCCTGGAGCCCAGATGATACGATGCTCATAACGTGCGGCAGAGATCGCTACGCGAAGCTCTGGAACACGGAGGTGAGTTATCTAGGCTGTAGCCACAGGTTTGGCGAGGCGATGCTGACAATACACAGACAGGGACCTGTACCAAGATTTTGGAGCGATTCGAGGAGCCTGTTAGCAGTTGTGTATGGGCTGCTGACTGCCAAACTTTCGTTATTGGGTCTTTTGATAAAGGGAAGTCACTCTGCCAGTGGAATCTGGACGGCGAGCGCCTCTATACGTGGACCAGAAAACACAGAACCGAAGATGTGGCCGTCTCCCCGGATGGGCACTGGCTGATTGCCATGGACGAACAGAAGCGGTTGCATGTCTACAACTTTGTCACCCGCGAACTTGAGTACGAAATGGAACTCAAATCTCGGGCGACTTCGGTTAGCATCAGCCAAGACTCGAGATTTCTCCTCGTCAACAAGACAGATGGCGAGGCGCAGCTGATTGAGATTACATCTCGGGATGTTGTACAGAAATTCCAGGGTCATTCTGGGGGCGAATTTACGATCAGGAGCGCATTTGGTGGGGCTGATGAGAGCTTTGTGGTTAGCGGCAGCGAAGGTATGCAGTCTTCTGTCTTCTGCCCTTTCGTCTTTCTCCACATCCTTATCTCCTCTGCCTATCCCTTTATTCCCCATGCTCTCCTTCTTTGACTGACGAGAAACTTAGACGGGGCCGTGTGCATCTGGCATAAATTTACGGGGACTCCCGTTGAGAGGATGGAAGCACACCGGCCACGGTGCAACGCAGTTTCCTGGAATCCCACAGACCCATGCATGCTCGCTTCCTGCGGAGACGATGGCAAAATCAAAATGTGAGTTGGATCTGTTTGATCCACGCTGCTGGGCACGGGTTGCTGACATTGACCAGATGGTCCAATAAAGAGCGGGTGAGGACCTACGCCTATAGGTCACAGCATCCCCTTGGTACAGGCCGAGGCACTGATCGCGTCATACATATACCAGAGTAGTTTTCCGACCTGTCTCGTGGGCTATAGTGCCGTGCACTCTTTGATATACTAGCATAGCATTTGGGACGGCGAAATTTGAAGACAAGGACCTCGCAAGGTTTGGTGCATTGTTTTCTCGGGCACAAGTCATTCGGCAACGAACATCCCCTATTTTCCCTCTATCTTCGTTCTTGTTGTTGTTCGGACGCCAAACTGGCAATGGTGGGCGGATATGATCAACTCTGACGCTAGGAAACACGTATATGACGACGGCGCACAAAGAATTCCGACACTGATGAACAACGACTGGATGGTGGCTTAGGGCGTCAATTCCTTTTCTTTGCGATGGCTGGAGGTTGTCGTTTTTCTCTCTTTACTTCGGCATCGATTTGTCCAACTACGTACCACCTACTGTCATAGACTAAGTGGCATCAGGCATGGCAGGACATGTATAGTATTCCTGGGGATGGTTGGTGTGCATGGGCAAACGGGACGTGGATACAGCGATGGATCCAGACAGCGATGGTCCCATACAGCGACGGAGTAGCGAGGTAGAATAAAAACCACATTAGCTACTCGGATTTTGTGCGTTGTGCGTTTGTTTTACAATAACTGCAAATGGGCAAGATGAGCACAAAGCCAGAATAGGGACCAATACGCGGTTACTTTGAAGTTTGTGAATTATGAAAAAGAACGTTGGTTGAGGCGGTTGGCCAACAAACAATGTACAGTCCATGTACAAGACATGGACTGTCCAAAGGACGTTCCGCGTGGACAACGCCCCAGCTGACGACAGCCAACAAACGTAAACGGGTTCAGGCACCCAGCTCATGTTTCGCCGTGTTAAAGGCAAAATCAAGATACGGGTGAGATATAATTACACGGAGTGGGCATCATGAGCATGAGCCGAGAGATACTATTGAGAAACGTCGCTGCCTGCCAACAAGGTTGTGTTGGGTTGACAAGTTTACGGATGAGTTTGGGTTTGTCTAAGTTCAACGTTTCGCTGAGGCGAAGCCCCTGAAAGACAGAATCGCGCTAATTGTATCTCCCTTGCTCCCTTATCCACAGCCGACCAGCGCCACTGGGATCACGTGGGCAAGGCAAGGCTGGGCGAGTTTGCGAAATGCACGGACAGCCCCCTGCGGCGACGCACCACGGTACGTAACCCAAGTTAGTCCTTGCAGGCTTTCAGGTGCTTTGGCTGGCGAGTCGAGTCGAGATCCGCCGCCTTCGCAACAACCTCGAACATACAAGACTGGTCAACTCCAACACCGCGGGCCACAAAAAAATTGACTGACAACCAAGGAGCGCGACAGCACAGCGTTTTCTAGCCTTGTCAACGTTGAGATACCAGACCCATCTACATGCGCAGCAATAGCATCACATCGGCGGCAGACACGACTTCCTGGGCAACGCCAGACAAACCCAACTCCCCGTCTCCCGCCTCGACACCCATCTCGTCGCATTTCAAACGTCCCGCAACCATGACGACAGACCAGCCGTCTCTGAGCACCCCGGGGGGTATCTCAGATCCAGGGCTCATCAAGTACGTTTAACAACCTCTCTCCCACCGCCCTTTCGCCGTGGGGCGCCATAGCAACCTTGGCATCGCGTTGGGCAGGAACTAACATGTGGCCTCCAGGCTCGTCAACAAACTGCAGGATGTGTTCACAACTGTCGGCGTCAACAACCCCATCGATCTGCCCCAAATAGTCGTCGTCGGCAGCCAGTCGAGCGGAAAGAGTTCCGTACTAGAAAATATTGTTGGGCGTGACTTGTAAGCGCCCCCCCCCCCTTTCCCCACCGCCTTGTCTTGTTCGCAAGCAAGCAAGCAACAAGCTAACACCAGCGCTTCTTTGCAGTCTTCCTCGTGGCTCCGGCATCGTGACCCGTCGACCGCTTGTCCTCCAGCTCATCAACCGAACCGCCCAGTCCCAGTCCAATGGCCTCGATAAAGAGCTCGCCGACAGCACCGACAAGGCGGCGAATATGGACGAGTGGGGCGAGTTCCTGCATATCCCCGGCCAGAAGTTCTTCGACTTTAACAAGATCCGAGACGAAATCAGCAGAGAGACAGAGGCCAAGGTTGGCAAGAACTCTCTAATCTCGCCCGCCCCCATCAACCTGAGAATCTACTCCCCCAGCGTCCTCAACTTGACCCTCGTCGATCTGCCCGGCCTGACAAGAGTCCCTGTCGGTGACCAGCCGCGCGATATCGAGAGACAGATCAGGGATATGATCGTGAAGTACATCCAAAAGTCGAACGCCATCATCTTAGCCGTCACGGCTGCCAACGTTGATCTGGCGAACTCGGATGGCCTGAAATTGGCCAGAGAGGTGGACCCCGAGGGCCAGCGGACGATCGGCGTGCTGACCAAGGTCGATTTGATGGACGACGGTACCGATGTTGTGGATATTCTGGCGGGGCGTATCATTCCTCTGCGGCTTGGATACGTGCCGGTTGTGAACCGCGGGCAGAGAGATATTGATAACAAGAAGGCCATCCACCAGGCCCTCGAGTCGGAGAAAAACTTCTTTGAGAATCACAAGGCCTACAGGAACAAGAGCTCGTACTGCGGTACCCCCTACTTGGCGCGGAAGCTCAACCTTATCCTCATGATGCATATCAAGCAGACTCTGCCTGATATCAAGGCTCGGATTTCTGGTTCGCTACAGAAGTACAGCCAGGAGCTTGAGTCTTTGGGGCCTTCAATGCTTGGCAACAGCGCCAACATTGTTCTCAACATCATTACCGAGTTCACCAACGAATGGCGCACAGTTCTGGACGGCAACAATGCTGAGCTCTCCAGCACCGAGTTGTCCGGAGGCGCCAGAATCAGCTTCGTCTTCCACGAGCTATATTCCAACGGTGTCAAGGCAGTGGATCCCTTCGATGTTGTCAAGGATGCAGATATCCGCGTTATTCTCTACAACTCGTCGGGTTCATCTCCGTCTCTGTTTGTCGGGACACAGGCATTCGAGCTCATCGTTAAGCAGCAGATTAAGCGGTTGGAAGAGCCCAGCCTGAAGTGTGCGTCTCTGGTGTACGACGAGCTGGTTCGCATTCTGACCCAGCTCCTCACCAAGTCTCTCTACCGGCGCTATCCCCAGCTCAAGGAAAAGATACACCAAGTGGTCATTACCTTTTTCAAGAAGGCGATGGAGCCGACTAACAAGCTGGTGCGGGATCTCGTTGCCATGGAGTCTTGTTACATCAACACAGGCCACCCCGATTTCCTGAATGGCCACCGCGTAAGTACTTTTGAGGCTGGTTTTCTTTTAGTGGTCCTGGCTAACCCCTTTTTGCAGGCCATGGCGATAGTGAATGAGAAGCATAATCCCCCAAGGCCAGTTCAGGTTGACCCTAAGACCGGGAAACCCTTGCCCGTCAGCTCTACACCCGTTAGGGCGGCAAGTCCGACGCTGGCAGCGGTTGGCGGTGCGGACGACGGCACGGCCAACGGCGGTTTCTTTGGTAGCTTTTTCGCCGCCAAGAACAAGAAGAAAGCCGCCGCCATGGAGGCCCCGCCTCCCATGCTCAAGGCTTCCGGTACGCTTTCGGAGCGCGAGGCGATTGAGGTAGAGGTTATCAGTGAGTTTCCATTCCTTTGAACATGTATGAGGACGATCTAACCATTGCTTGCACAGAGCTTCTTATCAACTCTTACTACAATATCGTCAAGCGGACCATGATCGACATGGTGCCTAAGGCTATTATGCTCACTCTTGTCCAGTATGTCACCATCCACTCGGTTATTTTGTGTCAGATATAGTTACTAATATGTCTCTGCAGACTCACAAGGGACGAGATGCAGAAAGAGCTCCTCGAGAATATGTACCGCCAAAGCGAGCTTGACGACCTTCTCAAGGAGAGCGACTACACCACCCGCAGAAGGAAGGAGTGCCAGCAGATGGTGGAGTCGCTGTCGCGGGCAAGCGAGATTGTTAGCCAAGTACAGTAAATGCACTGGCGTGGGTAATAAATGGAGGAGGTGAGGGGACATCGAGGTAGTTTGTCAGTTCAGGCCAGCCACGGGTGCGTAGAGGGAGAGACCGTATTAAATGCCAAGAAATATATTCCCCTGAATGGCATGGGAGTCGAAGTGGATGTGTTGCTCTGTGGGGACGACTATGCATGGGTGGATGGAACATCGAGATGAATAACACTGGATCGATGGGATGGAATGGATGAGAAGGGAGATTGGAGGTGGTAGTGGTCGCTGAAGCTACTATTCTGCTTTCCTTGTCTATGTCTTTTTTTCTTGGGAAGGGATTCAGTCTCGCCAAACTCTTTTCGATACCAGTGGTAGTCAGTAGATTATGAATACTTCTTGTTTTTCTATTATATTTTCGTTTTATTCCTCTTTTGCTCTGTCTGTGGAGGAGGATGATGGAACTTATATTTCCAATGGTACTGGGATCGTTGGTGAAAGTGAAGTATATGAGTGAGTGGGGTTATTGTTGGAATCAATGATGTTGATGTTGGGGATATAGGGGCTGATTGCTGCGTGGGATGTGAGCGGGGAAAGGGGGTGGTGTTTTTGCGGGGAAGGGATCATCATGTTGGTGAGGATACTCCTGATGATACAACAAATCACATGGGAACCCAACGGGATATTGAGTCAGGATTATCGCTGTGTATTTGTTGCAGTAAAACAAGAACTATTTGGTGTGCATTCTGCCATGTTCTCGTTGTTTTACTGTTTAAAGATAGTTACCTATGAAACAAACTGTCATTTTGCTCTTGGGAGATTGAGGTAGTTTTCGCCCCTCCCCTTTTCGGGGTTGTTTTCTACCATGCATACGACACTTCAGATGGGTCTTCAGAATAAGGTTCATCGGAAAGCCACCCTATACCTCTCGATATTAGGTCTCATTCGGCCGTTTATTTGTGATATGTGTGGGTGTGGCTCGGTGAATAACTATTCAAGGGGGTCAACAAGTTGCCGTGGTCACTCAGAACTCGGTTGAGACTGTATCCATAAGTACCTAGGTAGACTGCAGGAGAATGTTATGAAAACATCAGATATAAATTTAATTTCGTTAGTGTAGGTTGCAATATCATAACATGGTAACAGAAGAGCCAAGAAACTGTTAAGAAACTGACGTATGTCTCCCTCCGGTGCTAGGTTCTTTGCTCGTTCTGCTCTTTTATCCCCGGTCGGCGCCGGAATAGCCCCCCAACCATGCTGTCAATGTATGCAGTCACTCCTTGGAGATGGCCTCATGGCGCACTCGCCTCATCTGAGCCTTTCACCAATGCCTGAGTTTTTGTCATTGCTCTCTGCCACCGAATGGCGCATCTTCTTCATCTGCGGATAAATTTGGTCTTCTAGAAGCCAACAAAGATTTACAATACCCACAGGCACACTTTTCCAACTCTTCTGTTGTAACGATGACCGGTCCTTGAACCACTTCCTTTTCCTCCGAGTATGGATATACGTTGCCCGCTCGTCTGCGCCCTTCGATGGCTTTGTATGGAACCTTGGAGCCCGTGCTGGAAAGAATTTGTCCGACAACTGTGTCCTTTACAAAATCCAGCGGTATCTTGCCGAATTTGTTCCGTGCTTCCCTTTCAGCACCTCGCTCGAGAAGTAGTGCAACCATACCTCCTTTCCCAAACCGAGCGGCTCTGTGTAGAGGTGTGCATCCAATCTCGTCCCTTGCTTCGATGTCTGCTCCGGCTCCAAGGAGTACCTTGGCAACACTTGTCACGCCGGTACCAACGGCTCTGTGTAAAGGGGTGAAGCCATATTCGTCCTTTGCTGCAACGTCAGCCCCCCAGTCGAGGAGAAGTCTGACGTTGGCTATGCTGTCCCTCTGAGCCGCCACATGCAACGGGGTGCAGCCCCGATTGTCTCTTGCCATAGCGTCAGCGCCACTACTGAGAAGCAGCTGGACTATTCTTTCTCTCTCAAAGTAGAAAGTCATAGTTTCAGGATCAAGCGCGGCATGTAGCAGAGTGATACCCGTTTCGGTTTTTGCTGAGACGTCAGCACCCTTGTCGACGAGCAGTTGGACCATGGCTGTATGTCCGTGACAGATTGATTCGCTTAGGAGGGAACGGATCTCTTCAGACCCCATGCTTTTTAGTGAAGCCCACATGTTGATGAGCCGTCGAATAACCGCTTCATCTCTTTTCGCAAAAACGAAAGCAATGATATTGCGGTAATCGCGGCAACTGCCGTTGTATACCAGGGAACCACCAGATCTTGTAAGTTTAGGTGGCCGGTTCATTCGAATGTCGTTGATGAGCTGGTGTAAGTTTGTCCGATCTTCATACATCTCTTGCCGCTGTTTCGTTATTTGGGTAATCCTATTGGCAAGTTCATGTGAATCTTGGCTGCGGTATACGCCCTCGATCCTCGCCAGTAGCCCGTCGTTCTCTTGCAACTCTGTCTTGAACTCGTGTAAACTTTTGCCTCTCTCTTCTAGCCATAGCTTTAGTATGTTCGCTTCCAAAGCCAAGTCTAGATCCGATTCAATCATGCACTGGATTATATCAGGAATCGATCTGCAGTTCAGCTCCGAGGTCACATTTATGGTGAGCGGCGGAGAGCTCTGTAGTGTGACTGGGCTGACAATAACTCTCCGTTGCTTTGGAACAGGCTCCAACTTCACAAGAAGGTTGATTACGCCGTTGCTCGCGCTTTGTTGTCCTGAGGCTTCGGGTCTTAAATGGCCAAAGTTCTGAGCAATATCCTGCAGAGACGTGTAACTCGACGCAATCATGACGTGGCATCGAGCCTGAACTCCTGTCTCCTGTTCCTCGATTTCAAGAATTGCGACGAAATCGAGAGTTAATAAGTCCTTAGCAGTGGTTCGGAATCGAACCAGAACTTGCCGCAGATGACCGTTACTTCCTGGCTTGATTACGGCCTCTATGAGTGTTTTCTGTAGGTGTCGGCGTGGCCGAGGCTCGATATCAACCAATTCTAGATTGGAGATTTGGTTTTGGACGTGGAACCAGTAAGGCTGACCAGGACCAGCAAATGGCTTTCGTTCACAGTCAATTCGAATTCCAACAAGTTGGGTTGGAACATCGGGTGAGGGGGCTGGAACTGGGACTGCAGGACGGCCACTCAATCTCATGTGGTACACTCCAGACTGATTGTTGGATGGAGTTGTAGTAGTTGCAAGAGGTATTCCCACCACCACATCAGAGTCGTTCTCGCAACCGCACTTTAGTAGGCCGAGCGTTTCTCCAGATGATGTTGTATGTAAAGATAGGTGAAGTCGTAAAATTCCACCACGGACATCAAATGCGTCAGTGAAATGTTGCTCCCGGGGAACAATTTGGCCGCAGTTTATAAAGTCTGACGGAGCACTTGCCAAAAGCCCGTTGGATATGTTCGCTGCTGATGTATCGCTGGGGGTCGGTCCATCTGAACTGAGGCCCCAGGCCAGAATGGAATGATCATCGCCAATGTCCTTCATGATCTGCTCCTGCAGCCGACGAAAAGCTCTCATCCCTTCGCCATATATCATAGGCATATTCACACCAAAGATACCCAAAAGACAGTAAGCAATGTCTTCACTTCGCTTGGTATGTCTTCTCGCAGCCCATGACATCCGTTGCGCTACACTGGCATGATGTAGCTCTGCAATTCCCAGCAAAAATGGACTGGGTATGTTGGTAATTGATTCAATCGGGTCGCACAAGTCTACCTTTGTGCCGAGAATATTCCAAGAGGAATCGTAAAACTCGAAAATTCTGGGCGCCAGAAGCTCCTGCAGTGTCCATCCCCTCCGGAACCAGCGACTCGAGAAGAAAGCTGACTGGGGATCGCGAGGATCATCGCCAGTAGGGACATCCGAAAGAAAGGCGTAGCAGACATCTGATTCTTGATACCAACGGAACATGGAGTTGATCACCTCCTGGAGTTCCACAGAGTTGGTCTTGTCGATGCAGCAAGTGTCAATCCAGATGTATTGGTATCCGTCCTCCTCGGCTTGTGCGCAGCATCCGCTCAGCTTTATCGGCCGAGTCGCCAGCAGCTTCAGCTTCCCGTCGAGGACATCACGGTAGGACACTTCATCATCATCCTTGCCCCAGGTATGTGACAAAATCGCGTAAGGAGGGACCTCGTTGTAGAAATCCTCTAACCCGAATGTTTGCACATTCAAGAGACGCATGGCTGTCCTGGGTCTCGATTGTCAAAGGAGGTTTGTTCCTAGGAGTACTCGCCGGGCCTTGAAGAAACGGTCGTATGTGGCGGCGGCTAGAAACAGAGTGACGTGTTTGAGTTCGTCAAGCAGAATGGCGTCTTCGTGTCGTGTCAGGCTGTCGTTATCAACCGTTGCAGCTTCCAACGAGGTAGTGATTGGGGAAGCTGTGGGGACTGAAATGTAGCGGGGGGGGGGGGGGGGGGGGAACCCCACAAATGTTTGGGGAAAATGGGGTTGGGTTGGGTTTTAATAACGTAAGACAACCAGTCTTAAAACCAGACACATTGTGAAAACGGGTTTGGCGGTGTGGGGTTGAAAATGGGGGGGGGGGGGGGGGGGGGGGGGGGGGGGGGGGGGGGGGGGGGGGGGGGGGGGGGGGGGGGGGGGGGGGGGGGGGGGGGGGGGGGG
>JAPDFK010000327.1:0-52040 GCA_027569635.1 Lasiosphaeriaceae sp. G1095 | reverse complement strand
GGTTGACAGGAAGCCTTTTGATGTGGCCGATCCATGTGGGTCCCTGTGGTCCCTGTAGTCACGTGATGGCTACCCCTTTTACCTTCTCAATGCTCCATGCCCCTCAAAGGGCCATTATTCCCACAAAAAGAACTGGTGATGACAACAAGATTTTTTCCATGGGATGTGGAGGAAAAAAAAAAAAAGGGGGTTGGCATCACCGTCTCATCTTTCTTGTTGTCCTCGAGATACAGACCACATGGACGGAAAGCACGTGGCTTACTGACAAGAAACCCACAGCGGGACGGTGGGTTGGTGGTGGGTGGAGAGAGAGAGAGAGATGAAGCGTTTTCGAGATCGGTCGGGAGGCATTTTGTGTTGCGCGGTCCTTCACTGCTGCCCATTAGAGGGAGTTATTTAGAATAGAATAGTTCTCGACTTGACTCGACTTGCCTCGACCAACACTACGTCTGCCGGGGACGCTGTGATCAACCACAACCACAACCGACAGCAAACCCATGCCATGGCACCGTCGCCGTCGCCGTCGCCACGCCTCTCAAGCCACGTGGTAAGGGTGGTCCCCGTCTACTATCAGTTTCAGTTTCACATTCTCCATCCATCCGGCCCTCGGCTTCCCTGGATTTTGACATGCTTCTGTCAGGTAGAGTCTTTCACATTGATACTCGTCTGCAGCAGCTCGCAGTACAGTTGAACACATGCTTCTTCAGCGCTGTGTGCATGGCGTATCTGCGGATAGCTCAAGAGACAGGTAATCAGCAATTATCTTCATCCTCTAGCTTACTGACAAAGCCAAATTGCGAGGGAACGAGGTGAACCATTAGGGGAAAAGCCCAAACCGTCGCTATCCCGATCATCCGTCTGTCTGTCTGTCCGTCCGTCCGCCCGCCCGCCTGCCTGCCTGTGTATGGGAATAACTCTGAACAGGAAAGGAGATGGGCGGGGGTTATTCATTAACTTTGGGGACGTAAACAATTTTGTAGGGACGTATCTGGTACATCGAGGCAATGTATCTGGAACGTGCGAGCGCGAGGGCGCGAGATCGAGTCATGGAACCCACGGCCCGTCCAGTTCGGTCGACGAGTTTAGCTATACGTGTAGTGTAGGGAGGCACTCAAGTTTGAAACAAAGCCACGAGGCAAACCGAGTCACGACTAACAACCTGCTAGCCGGCAAACTGACAGATTGGAGCTGGAGGCTTGAACATTTGCCACCCCCCCCCCCCCTTACTAGTGTGTTTTGGCATGAAAATAGGGTATGAAGTCCGGGGTAAATAAATGCCTTCCTTCTTTAGGACTTCTCGAAGCCTTCCAAAAAGGGGGTGAGTGGGTGAGTGAGTGGTTGGGGGGGGGGGGGGGGGGCAACATCCACACTAAGCCCGTCTCGTGAATAGCAGAACCGAGCAGCCTCGGCAGCCCCGTCCGTCGTTGTCCCCTGAAAGACCCGGCGAATACCCCCGTGACTTGCCGACTTGTTGACCGATGAAGGCCCGACTTGACTTGTGGAAAAGGGCGAAATTGCGTCATTCGTCGGTGGATGCCCGATTGCTTCGAGGCAAAACGCCAAGCCGTCAAGGCACGACACTGGACAACTCCTCAGGGGTGCGAAACTCGCGAGGCCTCAATGACGACGACGTCGACAATCGCCCGATAAAACCCCCGTGTTCAGGTACCTATGCCCCCCCCCCTCCCCGGTCCACCCATCTGCGTGTCCACATTGTTCTTTTTCGCCCCAACAGACGGGATGGAATATCGAAGGTATTGGCAGAGGTTTGCTCAGGACATTGTTTAATATGTAACATTTATACAAGCAAACTTCTCGCTTGTATATTATTCTGTGGGCTGAAGGCGACGTGATTGTGATAAACACGCCAATGAGGAGCTGGCAACTGGTTGACCACAAGTCCCAGCGAAACGCTGGCATCCCGCCCTCCGATCGGAGACAGTAGCATGTACATAACGATTACCACTTGGGGTCTCCTTGGTTGCGGAGTTCAAGCTATCTATAACCAGAGAGTGGATGTGTGAGCGTTGCGGTGCTAGCTTCCAGCCTGCTAGCCAAAGATGCATTTTCCCGCTTGAAGATGTATGACACAAGGTGGTAGATGCAAGGTAGGGGGGGTTATTGATGAGAAGAGGACGGACCCAGCCTTGGTTTCCGTCGATCAGAAGGACCTGACCCGATCTTGGCCAGTAGACAAGGACTGGGAATCCAGATTATGCTCCCGGAGAAAGTCCGTATCAAAGGCTGAGGTGCACTGATGGAGGTCCCCGCTCGCCGACAATCTCCCAAACCGACCACTGCGTTGAGCCCCGGCGAAGTTGACGCCATTCCACTTTGGACTTATTAAGTTGGTGCCTACACCGCGAAGAAATGACCGCATACCATAGGACACCAGAGGACAGTACCTAGTCAACAGGCAAATAGCCGAGAAGAGGGGCAACTATCCGTAGGTCCCCGAGGAAGCAGGTCTGTCTGTCTGCCTGTACATGTATGTAGCAATGTACTGTTCTCTACAGATACAGAAGAGTGAGGCGACGAAGATGCGAGAAAGGACTGGTCCTCTGAGCTTGTCGATTACAAATTATTCTCGACCACGTCCCCCACGCCGCCTCCCGGGTGAGGCAAAACAACTCACTCCTCACATGGCAAAAAGATGGGTCTGAGGCCCGACGGGAAACGACGGAAATCCAATCTGCCGGGCAGCGAAGAGAGAGGGGAGAGGGGGAGGCTCGCGATACTGGAACTAGTTGAGGGCACGCGGGACGAAGAGAGGGGCAATGGTGTGTGTGTGTGTGTCATGGCGAACTCTGGAAGATGGGAAACGAGCGAAACGAAAGCGAAGACGAGAGAGCCACTGCTGTCCAATGTCCAGTCCCCAGCCACGACCGACGGACAACGCGGGCGGGCGCGGGCAGCAGCGACGGACGGGAGATGCAGTCATAAAAGTCGGTGAGCGAAGCGGAAACCAAGTCGGCTGGCTGCTGCTGCTGCCGCCGCACGATGATTTGTGCACTACTATGTAGTAGTAGAGTGCACACGCAAACGGGCCTTGCAAAGCTGGAAAGGCTGGCTGTAGTGGGTGCGGAACGCACAGCTGGTTGCACGTTCCCCCCCCCCCCCCCCCCCCCGATAAGCCTTATCGACACGATGGAATGCAACTCAACCCCCCCATCAACCAGCTCGCTCGCGCCTCCCCCTGCTCGTCTGCTGCAGACAAAGCGAACAGCTACCCCTCCACGACATGGGGGTGTTGCGCGCGGGGCTTGCTGTCGCGCATGAGGGCTGCGCGCTCGCGGCAGCTGCGATCCAACCGAGTTGCACGAGCTGCGCGAGTCTGATGAGTTGTTGTTATTTTCTTGAAGCAAGCTTGCGTGCCTGTTGGGATATATTCTTGAATTTCAGCTAGTGTTGGTTTGACTTGATGTATCTTTCCGCTGCCGATAAACAGACGAGGTACGGTCAAGATATAAAGCCCGATAAAATATACCTGGGTCCTTTCCCAGAAATTCGGGAGAATATCGCCAATTTGACAGGTACTAGAGTACATGTACATACTGCAAGCCACATGCGCCTCACCTTCATCCGGCTCTCTTGAATCGCAGCTTCTGTCTGCGTCATGTCATTCCATGATAATGCCACTCTTAGCAGCTACATATGCATACCTTAGTTGTAGCCGACGAACAAAACGGTGGGCTGTCGGATCACTGTCAACGGGCGTTTTTGGGCGCAAAGCAAATGTACCTTGTTGCAAACCTTTCTTGCTATAGCGCCGACGCCGACGATAACACAAAAACTAATAATAATAAATATACAGATAAAATATTGAATACCACGAGAAAGCTATTGGCGTGGGATGAGACAAAGAGTCCAGCCCAGCCCAGGCCCCCAGGAGGTCGAACAACGCACGGCGGCTGTCGGGTTGTGACGGTGTGTGATAGCCGTCGTCATTGGAGTCGCGCTCGTTCCATCACAAACGAGATCCTCAAACCCTTATTTTGTCCCCTTCCGACGACAAGTTCCCTCCCCCCCCCCCCTTTTTTTTTTATTCTCCTCATTTCTGTTTGGGCTTCAGGGCTGACTTACAGGAAGGGTGTGTGTGTGTGTCACATTTTGACTGACGACGTGTCTGCCAGCAAAGCTTGCCTGCTCCTCTTTCTCAGGCAGAAAGAGAGACATTGACACTTGTAAACGCGCAAATCATTATTATCTCCTTTTTATTATTGCATCTCAACCGTGCAGGGCTAACCTACCCAAAAAAAAAAAAATTTTTGATATATCGGGACGGCGGGCGGTGAACCTCACCGCCCTCTTTGCCCAACATTATTCATGCGTTCAATGCGCTCATTGGCATCGCGGATATCCGGGGCTGCTGCCAGGACTTGCCTTTTGGTTAGTTGCTGCTCCAGGCGCTGCGGCCAGGCATCCCGCTCCCCGCAAAATCCCCGTTGGCTTTCGTCTCCACAATGTTCATCATATCAGAATATGGATCTGCCTAGGGGGAACACACTAGCTGGTATTTTTTTTAATGTTAATAATAATTCTTTTGATCGACAATTGATGCTGACCTTTCACCGTTTCCGTTGGCTGAAAGATATCAGCCTGCCAGTCGCAAACGGAGCGTCCAAGAAAACAGTAACATGTCGTCGCCGTTGCTTTCTAACCAACCCCCTTGCCCCCCTCCCGGAGGTTGGCGATTCGTCAGCCACATTTGTTGATAACTAGAGGAACTTCTCGTGTCTTCTGTTCGTTTCTTGCTTTTTTATATGCTTCTCTTATCGAACATGTCTCCGCTGCCACCCCTCGGGCATTGTATTGGTAGCAAACGGAACCCAGTCTCAGTTCAGCTCACAAACATTTGTCACCTCCAAAGGAGCCGCCAGCCCAGCCCTCCAGTGATGCCGTATCCGATTGGTGGCCAAGTGGCCGTTGACTTCCGTCGTCGTCGTCCAGAATTTCGCTGGACCCGCGCCTGCCCACTTGTATTCCCAACAGAAGCAGCCCAGCTGGAAACTAGCCGGCAAAGAAACGGGTTCCCGCCTGTCGCGAGGAGAAAGCGAGGCGGCTGGCACTGGCAAGCATGATGCTGCGACGGACAAGGCGGTGAGGCTTTTTTATTATTTTTTATGTTATGGATGTTTCGGGGAATTTATTCTTGTTATTGGTGAACCCGCTACCGGGCTCTATTAACACGGATTATTACCTACTTTTTGATGCAGGGCAAAAGATAAGTCAACTCCACCAGAGAAACAGGGTTAATAATCGGAAACAATCTTCAGGTTCCCGCAAGCATGATGATGATGAAGAAGAAGAAAATCCTGCAATACAACGTGGAGAAAAAGTAAAAATCTGAGACGCTGGGGAGTCCTTTTTTCTTCTTTCCATCTTCACCGAGTCGCGCGGTGGGGTTGGAGGGGATTCCCGAAGTTCCACTCCCTCTCTTCTTTGCTCTACGTGGTTGCCGATGAAAAGAGATTGTCGGTTTTGTTGACTTTGTCAGGGCTAGTTCCCGGCCTGCATTCATACTGCGCCATCCATATTCGTCACTCTACTTTGAAAGAAGAAAAGAAAGACTTGCATCATTCATCTCCTCTATCATCATAGGTATCCACACCTTGGGAAAGAGATGATGTTTTGGCGCAGATCTCATCCCAAATCCAGATGGATCCCATCATGTTGAAGGGAGGGAAAAAAAAGAAGAAAAAACAGACCAGACAATACAACCCGTACTTTTTGTAGCTCTACAACACTAGTGGACCCCTGATGGTGATCGATCGATGCACTGTACACTCCCAAATAGGAACTCTCTTTTGAAGGTCTGCCGCCGCCAAGTGTCTAGATCTCTGAGAGGCCAAGTAAACATATTACCACCGACGCCTCCACTGACGCCGCCGTGATAGCCCAAACCCCCTTTTTTTCTCGGATTTGTTTCTTTCTCGGGCATCCATATCTTGGGAATTTGGAAGTAGCAGATTAAAAAGAGGCGCGCCTTTCCACCCTCCACTCTCCCTTTCTCCTCCTCTCAAGTCCTAATTAGTTAACAAGTATTAATTAGTGTGAGGGTTTTGGGGCGTTGCGGTGAGGAAAAGGTCAATATAGAATATTTATTCCTTCTGTCTCCCGTTACATAATTATCATCATCATCGTCTATCATTCTTCTTCCTCTTTGAGCTTGACGCCTATTCCAAACAAGAAAGGAGGGGAGGAGAAAAGAAAGAAGACCAAACTTACGAAGTGATGTGCTGTGTGGTAATAAGCTGAGCCGTCGGCAAAAGTGCCTGGCTGAAGTGGCGGCCATCGGGCCGTAACCGTTGGCTCGCTCGTCGTATGGCAGGCGGCCGATATGCCGTCGTATTTTTCTTCCGCGCGAAAGAAGGTTTATTAACCTTTTTGTTTTTAATCGCGATCGGGTAGCGGCCCTGTTGACGGGGATCAGGTCATATTCTTCTTTTTTGGTGAGGGGGTGGGTGTGGTAGCAAATATAAATCGTACCAAAGAACTATCATAAGGTACGAACGGATATAATACCTAGCTTGCTAGCATACCCTACTTAACAGTTTAAAGTTCGGAAAGGGGTGTGTGTGTGTGGGATGGGGAGGGGAATTGCAACCACACGACATATACACGTTATACACGTGGACGCTCTCTCGCAGTGATCATGAATGAGTAGACCTCAGGATGAATATCATCATGTCATGACTTTTCATCAGATGTTTTCTGCTGGGGCTTTGCTTGCAGCGAGACGACGGCCCACGCGACGACGACATTGGGTGGAAAGGAAACCATTAGAGAAAACAGAACCCCCTAAAAAGCACGACAACCCAACGAAAACGAATGCTCTGTGATAACCAACCATCCACAGCCAACAAACCCCATAACCCGCTTATCGACAATTAACCAAACCAGCCGTACCGCATCGAAGCAGAGCTTGGGATGATGGGGGAGCCAACCATTCATTACATGTGTCCAGGTAGAAAGGGGAGGAAGAATGATGTGGCCGGGTAGCAATACCGATTGACCGACCCTTCGTACATATATATTCATCATGTACGATACATATGAATCTGCATGCAGCATGTACAATACATACATACATGCCCACCCACCTACAGATAGACAGACAGGGCTAAACAGACAGCCGAAACAAGCCTTACACTACCCGATGGATTTGGCTTTGCAGAGTTGTGCGGATAGAACAAACCCCATTCACATGTTTTCTAGAATCTAGAAGGACAACACATGATACGACAATATGTTGCTGGACAAAGCATGAGACTGAACTGAAGCGTTAGACAAAAGGTTATAGAGCGAACACAGTTGCACTGGCACAATGAAAGGGAGGATCTCTTTATGAATAAGTATTTTGTGAATTTTTTCCCTATCTTTTGCGATTTTTGGGGTTTTTTTAGCGTCATCTCTGAGCCTGCCGTTTTTGTTTTGGTTTGGGCCGTTGAGAGGAGAAACATTGCTGCTTCCCAAATCCTCCTGTAGTCCCATCGCTGGTCAAACACTTTTCCCTGTCCCTTCTGCCTGATGGGGGTGGTTCTTTTGAATAAAAGCACGCCTTTTCTCCATCCGTCCGTCCTCCTGCATCCACTAACTCAACTAGCCTCAAGCCTCACCTTCCCCACGGTCTGCTGCCAAATAAAAATAAAAAAACCGACCGGAAAAGGCGTGGTGGTTACCCACTTTGCGCGTTTCAGCCCTAAAGTACACACACTACCGTTGCCTTCCTCCTGCGCAAGACCGATGATGCCACTCCCTGAAGCTAGTGAGAACATGTGAAGCGTTTTTGTTTTGGCCACGACCAAAACAAGGCAACCGCAGATCGTGGTATCATTGTGATGAGAGAAAACGCCGCTGATGAAGAAAAAAAAGCAAAACGCAAATGGATATTTGACCGCCCCCCTTTCCGGAACTAGGGCAGTGATGCCGCCATTGTAAACATCGGTCAACCATGCCAGCCATCCCAGACCAAGACCATGAGACCATTCGACCCGATGCAGGGTATTAAGAGGTCGAATTGATGGGTGCAATGTGCAGCCGACCACGCACGATGTGTGCTGTGGTGAAAAAAAAAAAAAAGAAGTGATGAACGCCAGCCGAGTCATGCATTATATCATAAAAGTAGTCGCTTGCAATGCTCGATTCAAGTGTACACGGCAGATATGATATCTGCCAGATGCATGGGCCGTTTCCTTCCTTGGGTATCTTTTGGTGCGAGGTATATGCAGATGATGTGTGGTGGGGTAGGTATTTTCGTTTGATGAGGTGAAATCGAGGGTATTACCAGCCTTCGCAATGATAGCCAGTGAAGTTATTCTTATTAAAGTATTGGTCCCAGCTGCTCGCATCGGTTCCATCTTTCATGCAGGGCTTCTCGGGGTATTGCTTCAGGTTCGCCACGTCGTGTGAGGTGTGGCGACGCTTGAGGACTGCATTGGCAGTCGAGCTCTTCTGGGATCGCTCCCACAGAAGTTGTCGGCGGAGAGACTCGGTCAGCTCGGTGGCGAGCATGTTTCGTCGGGTGGTCCGGGGAGATAAGGCGGCTTGGAAGGGAATTCCAGTGGCAACCACATTGATGGGCTGCGTGGCTGACCGAGGGATCTCGTTAATAGATCGCAGGGCAGGCGGACCGCGGTTGACCCCCCTCTTCATCATCAATGGTGCCTCATCCGAATCGTTTGGAGACGCGACCAGCGAGGGGCCGTTGAGTGCTGCTCTCGTGCGGGGAAGGGCCGATGTCGACTGCGACGCGTTGTTACCCATGCCGAGCCTCTGGGCACGACCCCCTTGCTCCATCATGAGGGTAATGAGAGATCTCCGCGATGTCAAGTTGACCTTGGAGTCCACGCGTTGGAAGTTGAACTTCTCGTCTACACTGGACTTGCCACTATCCTCTACCGAGTCCTCCCAGTCCGAAGAGTCGTCGTCATCGTCAATGGCGCTCTCGTCTACGTCCGATTGCTCGCTGTCGCTGATGGCTGAAGAGTTGAAGATCTGTGTGACAACCTGGTTGCTGAACGAGGCCGTCTTCTTCTGCGGGTTGAGCATAGAGCCGGCTCTAGGAATGTGCAGGGCGCTCTTGAGCGAGTCTTCTGCTTCCGACGAGCCTCCAACCTGGAACATCTTGGATTTTTGTTGCGGAACCGCGACCTTGTGCGTCTCGATGCTGTGACCGCGATCACTGTATGAGTCGTCTCCCGAGCCGGACGAGCCACCCAGGTCGAACTTGGCCTGTTGCTTCTTGGGCTGAACAAGTTTCGGCGCGGGGGCATCAGTGGGTTCAGGAATGGCACTCGGGGACGCTGCCTTGGAGAGCTGAGATGTGATGCGGCAAGCGGGCATTGAAGAGGGAGAGAAGCCACGGGTGATGATGGTGCGCGATTGTTCGACCACCTCCTGTTGCTGCAGGGACTCCATTGAGGGGGTCTCGGGTGTGCGGCAAGGGGATTCAGTGGTGGTTGAGCCTGATCGCTCGGGTTCGGTCTCGGGCTCGGGGGTGCTCTCCTGCTTTTCTTGCTCTTGTTCTTGCTCCTGAGGTTGGGAGGATGAAATGGTGGGGAGTGGGTCGTTAAGAGAACCTTTGGCCTCGATGATAGAGACAACCATCTTCTCTAGGTCGTCGGAAGTGATATGTCGCTCTCTGCCACGGCTGCGGCTGCTAGCACACGAGTCCTGGCGTTGTATGCGGGGGCGCAGAATGTCCAGGGGAGCGGATTCTGCAGAAAAGTCGACTGCCTCCTCGTCGGATGCCGAGTCGACGCTGCCAGAAAGCCGAGGCATGTCGTTGGTCAGCACGTAGCGGGCCGATCGAATTCGCTTGGGCTGGGTGATAGCAGAGGATTGGAGATAGCCCTCGCCAGTCTCGCAGCAGAATGTTTCTCTATTCCACAGACGCCAGCTCAAGTTCTCAAGGCGTCTTCCTTGAGCGACAGAGTCACGGCATCTCGCAAACACTGCGTCGCATTGTTAGCAACCTAGGCATGGGTGGAAGAGTGGTGGGAAAATTTGCAAACAGCAAAACTCACCTGTCCACATGCTAAAGAGATTTTCAGGGTTTGAAGTATCAACCTTGTGGATGACATTGGCGTCCACTTGCAGGACAGGTGCCTGCAAAGAGTGAGGCATGATGACGGAGTGGCTGCTCGATTGTTCGAGCGGTAACTGGGTTGTAGTCAGGATTAATAGTAACGGTCTCTTCGCGACACGATCGCGAATGTCGAAGTTGTTCCGTCGCAAGGTGAAGCTGAGCTGATGCGATCCTAAGATCTGCTCTGCACCGATGGCGGAGGGTATACGGTTTGGGGAGTGGTTCTGCTCGTAAAGGTGCGAAGCTGCTAAAACTTTGCTTCGTAGTCGTCGTGGATCAGGCTGAAGTCTCTATTTTCGTCGAATAAGTCCCCTTTGCGCGGCTGTGGCTGGTGGCTGCGTGGGTGGATCGATATCGATGTCGACTTGCGCGCTTCTCGTCCTTGCCGTGGGCGAAGAGGGCGGAATGAGGAGGTAATGCTGGAAAAGATGCGAGTCGAGTTGTTCGTCGATTGCCTTGTGAAATACTAGACTGCTGGTGGGAAAGCAGCAGGCGTAGATATCGTGAGGTTGGTTGAGCAGCAGTTGGATGCGGGTGTAGAGATGGAGAGGAAAGAAAGGTGTGGTGGGGAGGGATGTTGATGTATATGGCAATTGTGGTGCGCCGAGTGGGTGGAGGGCCAGGCCAGGGCTGCTGCTTTGGCTTGGTGCGGTGCGGTTGCGTGGGATGGATGCGCGGTGAATAGTTCAGCTTGAGTACCTTGCCAAGGTACTCGGTACATGTACAAAGCCTCTCAACCCAAGGTCCCGCCGTACCAAGCAGGGGGTGCCGTAGTGCAGTGAGTGGGAGGGTTGGTGGCGGAGGGGGCTCGAGAAGAAAAGTGGATTGACCTTGGCAGACGGGGGGGGGGGGGGGGATTACAGGGAATGAAAGTACCGGTCAGAGAGTCTTTGGTTCTCTGCTTCCAGCGCGCTATAACCCCAGTTCTCCCACTCCCCAGTCTCGTGCCTGTCCACCACTACCTAGGTACCTACTTTTTTTCGCTCTCCGCTCAGAGCTCCAAGTCTCACCCGAACTTTTCCACGAATACTCCACAGCTCTGCGGAGACAGCTTGTAGCTTGTGATGCGCCGAGAACGGGGCTGGTTTGATGGGACTGAAGTTTCGCCGAGTTGAATTGCACTTGGTAGCGTACTGTACACTAGAGGGAGAGCAAAACCAGATACCTACCTAGATACCAACGAGAGACAACACCGAGCGCGGCCCAAGGGGGTGACTTCGTGACAGGACAACGACGACGCGAGCTTGGATCGTCGAGGGGAAGAAGGAGCGGATCCCAATTGCGCTTGCCAAGAAGGGCAGTATGCAGTAAGATTACTGCCTAATCTGGCGTAGTGAAGCAATAGCACGCTATGCCCCTTGGGGAAGCGACGCTTGTGGGAATCATGCGAAACGGCGCGACGCAATTTTTACCCAGAAAGTTTAGCTAATACCCGGATTGGACTGATGGTCACGATGGCTTGCTGCCAAGCCCCGAAAAGGGAACCATTGCCCCGAACAGGGTCAAGCGGATTCCTGTGCTTCCCCCTGGCGCTGGGCTTCCGGGGAAATCTCCCGGAAAGCTGGTCGTCCCAGCGTTTTTCAGATTCTGGTTATTGTCCTCTAACGGTGCAACGGTGGCCGAGCTGCTCGTTCAGTCGCTCTGGGCTGGCCTGACTGACTCCCCAAAACGGCGCTTCTTCCGAGGGCCGTCGAGAGTGGACGAGACACCAAACTTCAAAAGTCAGGAGGGAGCCTTGCCGCCTCCCAGCACAGTCAGGTGCGCGCAGCTGGGGAGCCCATGCCTTTTCCCCGCAAATCGCCACGCCTGGCTTTACACCTGACTGAAGTCGCCATTCCATTTGCCATGGATCATGGTCATGGCACGGATTGGAGGACCGAGCCAGAGCCATTGCCATTGCTATTCTCAATCCCAATCCCAATCCAATCCGGCCGACGGCCCACGGGCCTGTGGATCAGCATCCCTAGCCCGTGTGAATCGTGATCACGAGCTAGCTCATCGAATTACACAGCACAGTCGCCCTCCGTCCGATACAGTGGCTTTCATCAAAATAATCAAAACTGCCACGGGGGTTCTGGCAGCTTCCGGTTTCCTGTCGGCCAAACGGAGAGAAGAGAAGACGAGTCATACTAAATCTGGCCTTCCTGTTCAATCACTTACTGCGCTATTGCATTTCATCGCCCGCCATCGCCTATCACTCACGATTGCTGCACAGTTGCAGACCTCGGTGTCGCCAATTGAATACTGGGAAGCGGGCTTCAAAGTCAATTCGTCGGTCACGACGGGCTGTGGTCGAATCGGCGGCGGCAAGACGTGCTGTGCTTGACAGCGGTTGAAACGACCGTTTTTGACTGGCTGGCATCGCTGATGACGCGCTGCCGATTGGGGCTGCTCCGGGGTCGCTTGCACCTCAGACCTCTCGGGGCTCTCGCCCCCTTTCACTTTCGTCGCAGCTGACCTTGTGATCCGTCTGTCATAGGCGGCTGGGATCCGCTCGACGCGGCCAGCTCACTGCTATAGCATACCTCGATATCACGCCGCCCTTTGGTTCCTCGCGGCGCCGTAGGCAGACATGTGCGCACTTGTCATCACTCTTTGCCGTTGCTCGTTTTATTCGTCCTGAGGAGCTGTCTGTCGCTTGCGATGCGTTTGTCCTTTCATCCCGCATCTGGGCAGCCTGTTTGTCGTGACCATCTGCGTCATCTGCGTCTTCTGGATGGACCCTTGATAACCGTGAAGAAATCACGGGGCTCCTTATCAAGAAAGCCACCAAAATGGCAAAAAAACTGAGTGCCAGTTCGTGTTGGCCACATTTCGTGGTCAACCTCCTCCTCAGCCTGCCCCCTTCGAAACGTTGCAACCAACAGTCAACGGCTTCCAAGGGAAGCCCCATTGTGGCCCGGCCCTCGTCCCGAGCGAGAGCCTCCCTCCCAGCCACAATGGACGCCTCGCCGGTTTATATTCCACCTTTCGTCTTTGAATTTATTCAACTCCTTTCCGGCAAGCATCCTCCAAGTTACGACTTTGTCCATCCTGTGAGGTTCTTCGTTCCCTGGAGGCTGGCAAGATGGCCAATGGTAGTGGCCCATCAACGAGCACCCCACGCCGAGGGTTTGGATCCTGATTCCCTGTCAGTCGTCCTGCCAGTTTTTTCTCACCTTCCCTGAATGGCGTTAGGGGATAGCCGGCTGCCCGCCAGACAAGATACGGCGGCTTCCAACGAGGGCAATCTCCTTGCTGGGCTCCCTGAGAGCGGAAGCTCCCCGGCCTCTCCGGTGGTGCAATAATCGCCCGCTCTTGCCAAATGCGGGAGTTTTGTCCTGTTACCGATACCTGCCAATACCGACTGTCTCTCCCTCCACGTCTCCCATGGCCGTGGTTGATGCTACTGCACGGTGAAGCCGTGGCACCGGTACGGTAGAGGAAATTGGCTTTCCATTCTTCGCCAATAATGCGACATGGAAGTCATCTCGCTCGCAACATCGCCGGGACGACAATCTGATTCCAGATGGAAGGGGATGACCCCATGCAATGGAGGAAAGGGACAACCATCCACCTCGTCTACCTTTGTGGAACTTTGAAACCATGTCTGGTAAACACAATCAAACAGCTGAAAAGTAAGTAACCAGGCTTTGCCAGGTAACCTAGGCGAGACGAAGGCGTCAAATCTTTGCAAACTGCAAACAACCCACATGTACCAAACCGGGCAAACAGTGAGCTGATTGGGGCCAATAATCCACCCACAACTTCGAATGCTGTTGTTGTTTGCCAAGTTCCTGGAAGCTGGAAGGAAACCCGGGGTCGGGGAAGCTGGGGTAAAGCGCCCGGAAGCGAGCAGCTGACGGATCACGACAAGGCCCGGAACATTAGTCCAAACAGCAGCCACAACACTAACCAGTCTTGCCAGTATCCCCCCGCGGGATATTGAAGGTGTCAAACAAACAATTAACGTCAGGGCCTCTACTATACTATACTAGTCCTCATTAATGGTGCCTTGAGCCCGTTTCCAGGGCAAATTCGGCTTGGTAGGCCAAAGGCAACAAGGATGCTCCGGAGGCTGCCTTCAGCGACATTTGGGACTACCAGCCTCCTGGTTGGCCCCCTTTTGCTGCCCAAGCTCCCCACTCCCAGAGCACCGGGACGCTAGTGAGCTGAATCAAGCCAATCTCATTCCCAGCAGCAGCTCACGGGCAAGGTTACACGAGACCACCAGGCCAAACGATCATGCATCACGTCGCCCTCTTGGCTGGCTTGGCTGGGAACGAGAGTACCATAGGTAGTCGAATAAGTAGTGACAGCTGGGCGCAGGAAGTTGTCAATATATTTTTGGCCTATCAACTGGCACTGTTTGAGGGGTTTAGCGCTTCAGCTGCCTTTTCGCCTTGATCGTGGGATGTTTGACGCCCCCAGGGATCGAATATCGATCGGCCAGCGGCGACACCGTTTTCATTCCATCCTTTGTCCCTCTTGTCGTCACAGACAAACAGGTCTCAATCACCTCATATTTCTCCTCGGATGACTGCGGGCTGGGGCAGGCGGCGTGGCAGACAGCGAGCAAAAGAATTGCGCGCGTCGAATCAGCGCCTTTACCCCGCGCACAACCTATTGGGATTGGGGGATGGGATTCCTCCCACCCCCACGCTTCACAAGACCCCTTGTCCGCTTGGGATTCTCTCACCACACCTTCCTTGAAGGGGGGTGGCATCACGCTTTGCGTTCGAAACGGGGAGGCTGAGGGGTTTGATTTTAATCCTCGCTTGCTTGCTTGCTGGCTTGCCTGCGAGGCAGCAATACCGTTCGTCAGGAGGCAGTTTCGCATCAACAAATGCAGCAGTTGGTTCGTCACTTGTAATCCATACCCCCAACTTGTCAGCCCCCCATCTTCCCCCTCGTTTCCCAATACCTCGGTCACCTCGGGAGATTGGGGGGACATGAACCTGAAAGAGGCGCGTGGCTTTTGACTGTGACAGTCGATGGTTTGCCCTTTCTTTCGTTCTTTCTTTCCTCGCTTCTTTCAACACTCATACACGTGTATGTAGAGTGCAGAGTGGCGCACGTGGTTTTAATTGCCCCCCTCATGCCCTTTTAATTGACCTTACAGCATTTTACCTGGTTGGTTACCAGCAATCACAGCACGTGTGTGACAACAAAAGAAATACATTTGATGGCGGTTTGATGTGGCACGTGCGTTGACTGTTTGCAATGCGAAATGGCGTCCAGACCCCTTCCGAGTCTTGCGGCAAGCATGAAAAGCTGAGAAAAAAGAAAGAAAAAGAAAAAGAAAAAGGACACCTCCTGAGCAGTGCATAAACAACTGCCTGTCGGGTCACAATCCTCCTGTTGGAAAACGTACGCGGAAGATCACCATGGTCGTACAAACGGTATGCGTACCAAAAGCAAAAATAATAATAGTAAGAGAACTCGGAAAATGAGAGGAGTTGATTTTGGTTGTTGGTCGCGCTGGTGTTGCACACCCGCCCGCTCCGAGAACCAACGAAACCCCCCCTGACCGACGGATCTCCCTGCCTTTCCCGAGGATCTGTCCGCCCGCGTCCTTCCTCCTCCGCACGCGCTCACACATACCCCAAGACCCCCGTGCTCACTTTCCCCCTCCTTCCTTCACCTTGGGAAATCCTCCCCGGAATCTACTCCTCTCTCCCCGGTGGACAGGACCGGGGGGGGGGGGGTCCTGTTTGGCTGGCTTGGTTGTCAGAAAGTGAGATGTGATAGATGCAAGTGTGAGAAAAATGACTGACAGACAACGTAAGAAGTCAGACGGCACATCAAGCGAGTAAAAGCCAAAACCATAATGTGACCTATGCTGACATGAATTATTAAAATACGGTTCTATGATCAGCATCAATTGCTTCCCGGAAGAGGTTCCGGCATAGGTTATGGTTGGGCCGGGCTGACTTGTCATTTTTGACATATCATATATTTTTACTATCCGCGGATGAAGTATAAACAGTATACTAAAACTCATAAAATAAAATAAATGGAACGCCGCTGACTTCACACTTGCTACTCGCTAGCATCGCACAGCATATCAAGAGGCAGCAAGTAACCCGTAAGTTGCAAGCAATTCCAAAACCCCAAAGCCTGGTACCTGGGTTTTGTTGGTACCATCCATGCATGCAATCCAAATCACATTTGGGCCCGCCTTGTCTCCTTTTTCCGTTTCGCTTCAATAGGTGGTATTCCCCCCTTCCCCCCCAAAAAAGGAAAAGAAAGAAATAATAAAATACTACCTTGATTGACATTGAGCAACAAAGTTGAAACCTCATGCAAACTTGTTGGGGGGGGGGGGGGATTTGCATCCTGAGAAACAAGAACCACTCATATACTCAAACTGGGAGTCTCATCCGAACGAACCGGCCGGCCGGCCAAAGAGAGAGGGGGAGATTTTCCTTCCCACGGACTTCTTTTAACCATAAGGGGAAAAAATAATAATTGAAACGTTTTACTGCGACCCAACAAACACGGAACTTATTATTACTTGCCCCATCATCGTTTTGGTACGCCGGCAGTTAAAAATGGAATATTTTCGCTTAACAAGTCGAGAGGCCGCATGAACCAACCGACCGACCAGTTTCCATGGCCGTGGTCCGTTATTTCTTTATTTTTCTCTCCTCTCTCTCTCTCTGTCTCTCTCTCTCTGTCTCTCTCTCACGCCCACATTTCACCACCAATTGTCCTGTTCATTTGCCATAGTGGGAACATTCAACCCAAATTTGTGTGTACGTGAGTGAGTGAGTGTGTCACCGCCTCAATCTGTCTGTCTCTCTGTCAGCGTACCAACCTCTTTTCTGTCTCATAAACCCTCTTCCGATGCACACACTTTTTCTTTTGTTGTTGTTGTTGTTGTCGGATCGTGGGTGTGTGTCATTTCCGACTCCCGACCACCGACCGCGACCTTTTTTTCTCAAACAGAAAAGCCACAAAGAGGAACCCCCCCCCCCACGTAATCATCATCCGTCCATAAAGGTAATGTACATTACATTACATATGCACCTCCCGACAAGATGGACAATCCGGGAAATCTGGTGGTGGAAAAGTGGTAAGTGTGCGAGATGCGGCTATCCGTTGACAGGGGTCCTGATGGGGGGATGACAACAGGACGGACGGACAGCACTTTTTGGCTTGGCCGCGCGCCCAGGGTTGGCTTGTTTCCGATGCAGGTTCGTTTCCCATCACAAGAAAAGGAGACAAAGAGGGCTTGTACTACATATTAAGTAGATGTTGATGTAAGGTTCCTGCAATAATGGATGAGTGAGATTGAACTTTGTTGATTACTCTGCGTATAAGCTGGTTTGTTTGGTTTGTTTGGGGGGATGTCTCTTAATGTCTTTCTTTTTTTTGGGTCCATTTCTTTTGTCCCGATATTTGTTTCTCGATTTTATTATTATTATTATTGTTGTTGTCTTTCTCTCCTTTGTAGACAGAGACTTTGTTGTTATTGCCAACTAGCTGCCTCGTCTTGTCTGAGGCCATCACGCGCCCCCGCATAATGCATCGCAGTTTCCGACACCTGCCTGCCGACTTAACTGCTCGTCACACCGCAGAAACCACTCTGTCGGCTGAGAGAAGAGGGGATGGAGGAAACCTATAATGTATTTTTTTTCTTCTTTTTCATTAGTTCTAGGTAATTCAAGGGAAGCATGGTTCGTCGAACCAACTCCTCTATACGAAACCCTCAAACCCCCAAACCCCCAAACCCCCCCTGGCTGGCTGCTGGACGCCGCCTCGTCGGGAGATACGACAATGTGAACGCGGGAAGCCGCATCGATCACCGCGCGATGGCTCCAAATCTGATGGAAGGTAATATATCGTTCGGAGACTTGCCCGCACCGGATTCAAGGTGAATGAGGGAACAAATTCCGGCGACTACTGGCGTTTGCAACACGCCAACACGCTGCGGGATGGCATGCTGCGTGCTTGCTTCCTAGTTCAATTTCTGTTGTGACTGAGTCTCCGATGTGAAGTCTTTCCCTTGGATGGTCTGATCAAATCATGTTTTCGATGCCAGCCCTGGGCTGGTGGTTGGTTGCGAGGCGCGGCTTTCGGCAGGACATTGCAAGCAATAATCCCGAGACTCGGGAATATGGACAACTCGTTGATTTTGTTTCGAGAGGGATAGAATTTGTTTTTGAGTTGTTGGTCACGGCCCGAAGGGACAAATTCCCCTAACTGCCAAGACTTTAAGGTTAGAGAGAAAAATGCAAGGCAGGTACTTGTAACGACAAATGCTCTTTCCGGGCCGTTGTGTTTGTGTTGTACATTCGGGGAAATATTGAATGTCAATCAACATGGAAGTTCAAAGTGGACAGCGCATGGACCAACAAAACCCAAGAGTAGCGAGGCCCAAGGAGGAGGGGCAAATCGCAGATCCTGGGGGAGAAAAGGTTGGGGAGATGGGATTCGGCCGAGTCTCACCGAGATAATGGCAGGAAACAGTTCGGCCCGGGAATTCGCTTTTGGCGATCTGGCACGACCTACCCACAATGTCTCACCCATCCCGAGTCAGGAAAAACAAACTGCAATTACTTTTGTTGAAAAAAGGGAGGAGCGGAGATCTTTTTGGGTTTGTTTTTCGTCTTGTCTTTTATTTTATTTTGTTTATTTAGAGGTGGGGAGCAAACCATCCGGAGTGAGACAGACCTCCTCAAAATGATCCAAACCAAAAGAGCCTCATGACTGATCTGCATGATATCTCTCCATTCCACAGACCAGGCACAAACCCCTTGCGTTGACAGCTTGGCATATAATTAATTATCCTTTTTTTTTAAAAAAAATTTTTTTTTTTAAATAAAATAAAATCTTTCTTTCCACAATGTCCTCAACATGCCTTCGGGAGACCGCTGCCCGAGGCATTCAGGTCATATCCAAGCTATCCCTGAACGTCGCAACTCGCAACACTGGCCTTTGCTTTTCGATCCTTTCAGCCGCGCCGAGACCGTCGGCCCCAGCTTTCCGGGTAGCGGCGCGCGTGCTGGTGGATGCGGACAGGACAACAAGGGAGACAGAACACCAAAATCGTCTGGCAAGTTTATTGACAATCCAGCTTGGAATGGACCAAGCCATTTCTCACGGAACACCGAGTTGGGCGAGGGCACCGTTTTCGAGTTTGCCAGGGGGTTCAAACTATAAGTTTCCCCAGGTTCCATCATCATTGTCCCCATGAACTATATCCGTACAAATACTACTATAGATTGAGATTTAAACTTTATGGCATTTCTTTTTATAACAAAAAGAAAACTAAATTACTCATAATACCCCCGTCCGTCGGGTGTAATTCCCGACGGCTATATATACAAAATATTCTGGCAGCTGTCAAACTATGGTAGAGTTTACATTGGCATATATGGGGAAAATACAGCACACACGTGTGCTGCAGGGATTCCAATAGTGAAAAACCGTTACCTGGAGCCACCAGCCGGCCGGCCGGCAGGTGCAATTTTTTCCCCTTCCATGGCACAACGCGATCACTTTCGCTTCGTCTGTCCACCCCCCGTAGAGGTATATCCAAACCACTTACTGGCAGTATAAAGGTAAGGTAAGGAGGTATATCTTCCCCAGAATGCTCCATACGCCAGCCAGCGGCCCGATGACTTTGGTACTATTACTATACCCCATATTAATGATTATTATATACGTAAGGGTTCTCAAAACCAGTGATTGCCAAACCTGGCCGTGAGGTTTCTTTTGCTCCTTCTCCAACCTCCCCCTCCTCCGCACAGTAACCGTTCCATTATAAGTGTGGTTATAACGGGCCGGCTGGTGAACCGGTGAAGATGTGGAGTCGTCTCAAGAAACTAGTGGACCAAGACCCTGACTTCTCAAGATGAAAAATTTTTTTATTCACAAACGGGGTTTTTTTTATTTCAATTTTTTCTTCTCTTGACAGCAGTCCATCGGGTGGTTAGCCCCTCCCCCCAAAGTCCAGACTAGTAATCAAGAGACTGGAAGGCCGACTCCACCACTTACCATCGGGCTCAGGGAGGGGGAACCGATGGAAGGGTCTTTCAGCTGCTTGAGTGTTTTCCCCCATTTCTCAAGAAAACATTACTGAGGTAAGCAAGAAACAGAATCGGACGACGGCCCTGTAAGAGTCTCCACATGGTGAGGCTTCCTTTTTCAGCCCAACCCCACAACCATACATCGGCATCCACTTTCTCCTCATTCTCATTCTCTCGCGGTTTTTTTCGGGGGCTTGAGAGAAAAATTATTTTTTTTGGAACTGAAGAGAGAGAAGAAAAGCTTGTTCCATCCATCCCAATTACAAAGCAGACTCCATTTACTTTTTTGAAGGCGGGGGACAAACACAACAAACACCAACCCTCGGGAAAAACAAAAACCCCTTTTTGCTGCGGACCTACCTACCTAAAAACTGGGACGGAAGGGATCATCCCCTGTTTACTTACTACGTACCTATCCAAGCAAAACCCATTGCTAAACCAACCCCCCTTTATTATTATTATTTTGATATTTTATTCTAGTGTTTGCAACGTTTCCCATCTTTGCCCTCTCCACAAGCCTACCTACCTATGCACTTTTCTGCAGGGACACCACTCTCAACAACCTCTTGATTGTTGCCTTACGCACACCGCCCAGAACACTGCCGCCGCCCGACCGACCCCCCGCACCTTCAGATATATTCTTCGGGCAAAGTCATGCGTGTGTGTGTGTGATGTCGTACCCGCGCACCGGTGGTGCAAGCATTGTGCCGGAAAGATAACAAAACCTCATTTTTTTGCTTGTCATCCCCGCTTCACAACCCGCGAGCTTTTTCATCGTAGGGCCAGTTTTCGTTGCTGCATGTATACAATACAAAACAACTCAAGTGCAAATAATCACAACTCCACATAGCATTGCCGCAGGGCGGACAAGGTGAGACTGGAGAGGACGTTGTTGTTTCCACCCTGAAGCAAATAAAACAAAAAAAAACAAAAAAATACTGGTCACGTTGACAACTTGACAAACCCACTTCGAGAAAGAAGGGGGGGACCCCGAAATGCTGATGAACGTTGTGGAGACGAAGAGAGGGTCAGTCACAACCTGAGCCTGTGGAGAAGGACAAAGACAAAGTTAGAATTTGTAAAATGTAAACAAGAATAAAATAATAATATTCGATAAATAGCTCCCAGTTCATTTTGGGCTTCATTGGGTCTCGGAATCAGTCAGGACCGTTTGCAACGTTTTGGAGTTCTGTGGAGTCAGTCCTAGTGAAAGACGGCCGTTCAACGGTCAACCAAACACGAGTTACATTGTTCCAGAAGAAACATGCAGTACCTTCGGTGCGGGTTGTGCCCACGCCGTAACTGTGACATTGCCGGGTCAATTGATCAATACAACGACCAGTCCCGGCGATGAAGCTGTCATAGCCGTAAAGGCAGCCTGTCATCAGCCCCGGCATGAGACTCGCTGTCGGCCGATGGGATGCTGAGCCACAGCAAACGACAGGTAGAAACTGGGGCTGAGCTAAGCTGCAGCCCTTCAGCTCCACATGAACGTTCCGACGGCCAATACGCCGCCGTTATGGCCGTTTTTTTTTTAAAGGTCGGCAATCAAGAGAATAGCCGAATGCAGGTGCCATCACGAGGTCGCTCTTCTTCAGCCCTGTAGTACACCTATGTATATCTGCGCCCGGCCTGGGGGAGAATACTCAAGTAGGCTGGGGTCATCGTCCCCGTGGTCTGGCTCAGCGCTTATCGAGTCTGCCTTGTTGGCCACGTCGCGAGACAACAATGCGGGGAGGGCGGTTGGGCGGCACCGAGATGCCCCGAGGTCGTCTTCTGTCTGCTCGTGGAATTGGTTTCGCAAAACGTCAACCGGCGTGCCAACAAGCGCTTTCAGGGTCAAGTATGGGAGGGTGTGCTCGTTGAGACGTCGGACCCTGAATGGCCCCTATAGGTGCTGCCGCGTGTACATTACAGAGCCGTCAGAATGCGCTGTTAAAAAAAAGAGGTCAGTCGACTTTGGAAAATCGCGCTGCCAGCATCAGTGAGAGGCTCGAAGATCCGTGACCTCGGGATCGCAGTCACGGGCTCTTTCCCCAGATTTTCTCGCTGCAGATCATGGATCATGTCGACACGGGCCAGGACGGCCGGCCAATGCCTTTGCCGGCCCGCGTGGTCATGTGTGCGTTTTTGCATTGATTGTGGAATTTCCCAGCCCTTTTTACAGCCTGGCCCGTCGCCCGCTCCACAGCAGTCGTTCAGGAGTCGGGACACGGTGCCTAATGAGGAAGCTTGGTTGACGAGCCGCGGGATGCCAGTTGCCAGTCATCGAGGCGTCGCTCAAGTGACCGCCGTGACCAGTCAAGCCAGTCAAGCTCTCAGAAGCCACTCATCTGATGTGGCACAGTTGGTTCCCCCACTGGACAATGGATTTCTGAAGCTGCACGGCTGACTATGTTTTATTTGGGCGAGCGATATGAGTCAGCAGCGGAAACGTCACTGTTGCTTCCCCGGATGCCAGTTGAGCGAAGCTGGAAATGGAATTGATAGCCCCGAGACCTCAGACGAGGCAGCAGCGATCACCCAAACAGCCCCCGCGCGAGAGGTATAGGATTGATACAAGGGTAAATTGGGATGTAGGCAGGTAGTAGTAGTGTCTGTGACAGCAAAACGGAGGCAGGAATTGCTGACGAGAATGCCGTCCATGGGTGCTAATGTACATGTACAATACTTTAACCAGTACATACCTACGAACACCGAGTACCCTCCCTCTGGGAAATCCCACGTGGCAGGATATTGGACCGGATGTACGGGACTTTTCGGCGGTGACAAGAAGCAGAGGCAAAGACGCTGCATTGTAGGGCCGACCGCCACGGACAATGTCCTGATCGAGCGCGAGTGCAAGCAACCGACGCAGCGTAATAATACTCTAGGAGACTCAACTTGCCGGCTCGTCGCGTCGGTCGTCCAGGCAAAAAGAAGATTGATTCGCAACCAGACAACGGGAGTGACACCAAGCTCGGCTGACGGGCCGATTTCTTTTCTCCTCGAGTACGTTTGGGGCTCGTGATCGGGCGGACATCGAGATTTCGGCCGTGATGTGCATCAATTGGTCTCTTTTTGGGGTAATCTGATGGGGAAGACAGGCAGACATCGGCAACATCAATTGTCAATTGAGAGTGGGCGCGCAAATCTGGGAATCTGGGGAAGGTCCGATGATGTCAGTTGGGAGTTGGGGCCCGCTGAGGAAATGCCCCGGCGCATGCCTTCTTCCTTTCCCCAGGTTTCTTCGGTGGGCAGGGCAGGTGGGGTAGTGGCCAGTCGGTTCCCAATCCCGCCCAAAGCTTGGACTCGACTCGACTCACCTGACTTTTCAACCTCAGGCTGATGAGCTTCTGAAGAGCCTCCAGCCTCGGAGAGTTTCAAATCTCTTGTCGTTTTCTGACTCTCCGCGTCGTGGACGACGCGAGAGACGACTCCGAGTCAGATTCAGTCATCGGAACGAAGCTTGGTTCTTGCGTGAGCGTGATTCCACGGATCGGTCGGAAGCCGATTCGGCCGTGGGCGATAAGCGGGCAATTACAGACCAGACTGAGGTGGCTCTCTGTTCAAGTAATTGTGTCTTGCTTGGGGTTGTGTCGTTAGAAGTTTCCCGATGATTTCGGATTCGTACATACATAAATCGCGGGCAGGCGCTCCTTCCCGATGGGTAGTTACATGTACATGCCTGAGACACAGAATCGATTGGGTAGGTGCGATTATGTTAATCGATTCGATTGATTTGAAACTTTTTTTTATTTTATTTGTTAGACTTTATTGTTTCTTGTCTTTCCTTCCCTCTGCGCCTTCGCGCGGCCTGACCTGATCATCCACCGCCTTGTCCTCTTTGCTGTCCTGTGCATGTGCATGTACATGTACTTCAGACAGCCCTAAGCCAAGAACCAGAGTTGGTGTGTGGTGTTCACCGCTTCCACGAGGACAGCATTGGAAGCATTGGGAGGTAATATCGTGGACTCAAGGACCAGTTGGACGAGAGTACATACTCTATACTATTGTTCGTCATCAGCCTGGGGGCTGTTGCGGCGTCAGGGGGGAGGAGTAATTCCTCATCTGCAAGTCATCCATATCCGGCTCCCACAGGAAGCTCTGCCCCACGCTTGCCATACCCACCTTGCCACCCAACAGCTTGCCACCCTTGCTGATCTCCCTCTCCGGGAAAGAGCCTGGCTTAGCCAACCTCGAGTCTCACCAAAATCCTCTGCTTACGGCGCGGTCCAACTCATTCCAGGGTCCAGTCCATCAATATTCCCTTCCAGCATCGTATCCATCCCCGGCCATTCATCTGGCTCCGAATGGAATCCGGTATCGACGCGTCTCCCCCAGTCTCGGCATATGGGCCCGAGCCCGGCTCTTCCGTCGATTGGTCCCGGCTGCTGTTCTCGCTTGCTGATAGTAGATTACCTGCGTAGAGCATGTGCATCTTTGAAATGCATACGACCGCTTGGTCAAGGCCGTAGGGGGCTCATCCCCGGGTCCAGGCTGTTTTCCAGCCACTCATACTTATGCTGTTTATAGGCCTTATACGACCCCAACTCCCCATCTGACCCTTGGATTGCCTGCCACATTGGAATTCCGAGATGACAGGTGCGACCCAGCGCCGTGGGCGATCGGTGTGAAGAGTCTCGCATGCTCGACAGTTGACGAATCCAGGTTGCCATCATCGGTTTGCGAGCGGTGGGCTGATGCGAGATGGGAGCGCCACCGCTGCCTTGAGACCATCTCGATGTCATTTGGGTCATGCGACGACTTTGTGCTCTGCGCCGCGCAGATGTCTACAAGCCACAGCGATACAGTACATCATTCTGGTGTTTAGAGGCCGAGACACAGATCTCGCCTCAGCTTGCTCGTTCGCCCTGCTGTGGCGGCTAGACCTGCTTTGCTCTGCGAGATCCGGGCTGACGGGGTTTGTCTCAGGGTTCCATGAATCCTGCTCCGCTGTCTGTCAATGGCCTCCTCTCTACGGATAGTCTGCGTTGCTCGATATGCAGTCGTTCACTTGACCTATGTGACGGTCTGAGTGGCACGATTCTGGAACAATTTCCGTATCACGGATCTGTCGGCTCCAGTGCCCACGAGTATCGGAGCGAGGTTTGGGGAAACACAGCGGCGTAGACAACAACTCGTGCCAGCTTGGTTGGTCTGGAATCGACACCGAGCTTCCCCCAGAGGTTCAGAGTCCGGATGTTGGTTGTACAAGAGTCGGCGACTATGTGAGTTCGTGCTCACCGATAGGGACTGTGCCAACCAACTCCAGTCACCCCATTCCCCTGAGGTCCCGCGTGGGGGTAACCTTATTAGGGGCTGAGGTCATCTGGAGATGTGCGCGCCAGGTAACCGCATTTGTTACCACCAATTTCCGAGAATAGGCCTTTCCGCGACGGGTGGCTTCAGTTGTGAAGCCTCTGTCGTGTACACCGTGATATAGGCAGTCAAATCAGCTTGCAGAGCTGTTGCGACTACACAAACAGAAGAACGAGCGAATGTCTACTTACGTAAGTTGGAATGATTGCGGTGACCCTTCCGAAGTCACGCCAAATGAAACGGCATCCCTGCGACTCTCAACACCGCTCCAGCGGCTCTCTCCTCATCTCCCCGGGGGGGCTAGGCCCTAGTGCCTCGGTCCGTTCCTTTCTCACTCTTTTTTCATATACTGCCAATCTGCTGTCATTTATGAGTTTGCGGGGGTGGTCAGCTCCCCGTAAGCACTCGTGTGGCACAGAATCGTCGGAACCCTCGAGGCCAAATCAGAGCAGGTGAGACGACTCGGTGAGCCACGATGCTGACGGTCACCAGCTTCCGAGTCAACTCGCAAAAGTAGACCGCACACGGCAGTTGCTCACCGAACAATCTTGTTCGGGCCGCCACCATTTTGAACTCGACATGGAGGATTGATGTGGCGGTCCAGGGTGTGACTTTACTTTCATCGTACGGATACTCGATGTCTTACTAAAGACGCCAGCCACTCTCGGCCGGGGAACTAGAACTAGATGTTGATTCATCCCTAGGCCTTCAACGCCGCCGATGGAAAGACCTTCTCAATAGCCTCAATATGACGAGTCAAGTCAGGCGTCTTGCAAAGATATGATGCTGAATCTTTGGGGTCGGAGACAAGGTTGCCAAGTATCAGGGACCAACCAGATTCAACGACCCTTTTCAAGTCACGCTTTTCACTTTATATTTCTATTCCCAGTCTTCGATATTTTAGTCAGCTTTGTCGTCCGTTGAAACGGTCCGCCGTTCCAGATGACGGACAGACAATGTGCGTTTTTGGTCCGGTCCCGAGAGTAACATAAAGCCACCCAGAGGAGCAATGGAAGTGCGCCGGCCTTGCCTTGACAAGCAGGAGACAATGCGAATTGCAACACCACCACCCCCTTGCACGCCGCCCTGAGAGAACTACCGTACATACATGTACCAAGAGGTCGGGAGGGTCCAGTGAGGGTTGTCGTTCGCTTGACCGCCTCTCTTCGCTACATGTTCAGTGCAGGCTGAGGCGCACCCTTCTCCGCGTAGGCTAAACTGGCCGGTTAAATTGCTTTGGCTGGGAGGGCAGCCGACTCGCCGAGGGCTGGACGCCTCGTAGTGGAGGGGGGGGGCGCCGGCCCAAGCCTGCCCAATTATCCGGAGGGCGGCGACGGCAAGGACATCTCCGGCACCTCGAGCGCTTGGGGCGCATCGTCCACCAACTTACAAACCCTCAACGGGCGGGATCGGCGCCGTGGGTGGACGAGGAAATTCTTCAACGCCTTGTGACGAGCAATCCCCCCCTCCCTTATCACCATCGCCGGTGGGATCTCGATGAAGGGTATTTCTGGCGCGCTCTGGGCGCGGGGCTGGGTACTGTTTGGCCACTTTGGAAGAGCACACCTTTAGTTCTCAACGCGGGGGCGGGGACAAGCAAGCAACAGCTGATGTGACCCGGACCTTTTTTCTCCCCCCATCACGAACCGAACGCCAACACGCACGCGTGTTCCATGTTTCCAATGCTTTTGCTATGTGTCAGGGCGCAAAACACCAAGCAGAGAAAAGAGAGAGAGTCTGGTTGCGACGCTACGACCGCTGTTCCTTCTCTTGTGATTCGCGATGAATGTGGAAGACGGGATCAGGATCCCAGCAACAACATGCTTGTTGCTGCTTTTATTTTGGGTCTGAGAGGCTAGAACGATCCAACAAGACAGTAAACGGACGGGCATGGTTCGCGATGCGTGTTCTGGCCCGCGGACGGGGCTCATCACTGACAAGGTCGTGGATGGACGCGCATCACCATCATCATCCATCCCTGTTCGTAAGTGTTTGTGACTTTTGGGGACTGCTGTGCCCGAATCGAGCTGCAGGGAACTTTTTGCAGTTTCCCTATTTCGCCCTGGAAGGCCGCTGCTGTATCTCTCGCGTGGTCGAGGACAGTGCCGCAACACCGCAGAAGAACAATGGGAGGGTGTGGTGTGGGTGCAAGCGCCGCAAACGCAATGTTCGCATGCTCGCGTGTATTGTCGTGCCACGCCACCCATGTCTTTTCCCTTTTCTTTCCGTTTTGCTGGGGGCTGAGAAAACCGCATCTTTCACGTGAGGGTGTTTTTGACTTGCACATAGGGCTCAGAAAGAGGGGACCATTTGACAAAAGGGGGGGACAGGTGGTGGTGTTGGTCGCTACTCGACATGGTGAAACAGTTATACACCATACTTCCACACATTGGGGTTTCTTCCTCCCCCCATCTTCCCCGTTTCGACTGACTTTAGTGTAGGGCTCCGTCCGAATTGGTCGATGATGGTCCCTGAGAAAGAGAAGTGCTTGAACAGCACACAATCAGCACCCACCACCATCACAAGGTCGGAGGGCATTCTAGGCAGCGAGAGACCAAGAGAAGGTAGTGCTGATCGGCTTGGTCATGAACGTCTTGAACCTCTTGTGATGCTATAAAGGTGGGTTGGCTGGGTCAGTCAGCAGCTAGTCGTCTCTCTTCTCCAATGGCGCCATTTCCATAGCCGACATTGCCAGCAGTATCCTCCTCCTCCTCCTCCTCCTCCTCCTCCTCCTCCTCCTCTACCACCACCACACCCAGTTGTGTAGGGAACACTGCGGTCTTCCTTTTCCTCTTTAACAAGGGGACCAAAAAAGAGGCCCAGACCATCATCATCCATCAGCCCAACCCGCCGGCCGACCACACCCACAAAACCTAAGTTTTGTTACCTAATATGGATCGCGGGGGGCTCAGTCGTGATCACGGGTTGCCATCTGAAACAAACAAAAACAGAGTTGTTGTTCGCCGCCGCCCCCTCTACCCGCCGCCCGCTTCGCCCCGCAACCAACCCAGTGACTGTTTTGTTCAATGTCATTGTCGGAGCCAGACTTGGGTACCTAACTTTTAACTAAAATCAAATGTAACTAACTAGCCACGCGGGTTTCTGTTCAGGTTGTTTGAGAACCCGCCCCCGATATCGCGACACATTAAAACGAAACGGAACGGCGTCGTGCTGTGTAAAAGTGAACATGATGTTGAATGCTGACTTGTCTTGGGCATTCTTGCAGGTAACTAGGTAGGTAGGTAGCTAACTACACCGCGTTATCACTGACCTCCGCTCGGCTAAAAGAAGGAGAGAGGAGGAGTCATTGCATTTCCCTTGAACTCTTATGTCCTATATTTGTATTTTTCTAGTTGAGGGGATATTGTCTCTTTGTCTTTTTAGTCACGTTGTCCCCTTCCAGGTTGTTACGGAATTGTAGAAGTCAAAATCAGTCACGCACTAGTGGACCAGGGATTTGTTCATATCTTCCCCAGCTGGCTGGTCTATGGACTCAAGACTGACTAGCTTTAAGAGAGAATTAAATGAAAACAAAAAACTCTTGGATAAACTGAACCCCCCCCCCAAACACCCCTTTTTTTTCCTCTCTTTCCGTGATCGGTCAGACTGGTATTGTGTTGATATTGAGAGACGGGGGAGTCTTGGAGATAAGTAGCTAGCTGGCTTGGAGAGAAATCAAGTGAGAGAGACACTGGGTGACTAGGCGACAAAAAAAAATATGTTGCTTCGTCCGTAGTTGAAGACTACTGGCTTATTGAAGCTGTCTTGCCTACTATTCTAGTAACTGGCTGAGTGAGGCTCTTATCTGTCAAAACTTGTTGTGTAAAGACAGTAGTAGAAATAGACTCCATCTTCTTATTGCTATTGAGATGGATGGAGCAAAACCTACGTCAGCCGCGAATCGAACGCGGGGCCCATCGATGGCAACGATGGATTTTACCACTAAACCACTGGCGTTGACTATCTCCACGAGGTGGATCTTATTGTGTCGATGTAGGGGTTGTTTCTTCTTTTCATGTGGACTGACTGTTGTTGATCGAGCATTGAACGTGTTTGTTTGTGGATCTCTCCTTGATAAAGTGTTTTGGTGGATTTCTCGCGATATCATGCGAGTGGACTTGTTGAACTCCACTTTGACTTCATCTTACGTGGATACCTAGATGGAGCGGTAAGTTTCTTGTTTTATTCCAAGCTGGAAGAAAAAGGGGAGATGGCTCCGGGACTAAAGAAAGGAGTCGAGTGGGTAGGCAGTGAAGAGCAGTGAATCCAAGACCCTGCAAGAGAAATAATATAGAGGGGAAGCTATTCGCTATGACACAACCACAAGACTTTCTGTCTGTCTACCCGAGCTCGTTTTCTGCTTTACATGGGGGTATTTTCATAACCGTTCATAGTAGTACCTCCTCCTCCCCCTCCTTTTGTTGTCTAATTTCTTCTTCTTTCCTGTAAAAGGAACAGAAAGAGACACCTTATCCCTCTACCCACCACAATCACCACCTAATCAGGGACCACATCCGTGGCTACCTACATATCCCATCCCGCCGAGGTGTGAAGACTACACCAGACCGCTACCACCACACATTGACCACCTCTTAAGCCATTCCTCTCCCGAACTGGCTCAATGGTGTGCCACCAGTGGTGATGTTACTCTACGCTGCTGTCTTGGGAACTGGTAGGAGTGCTGACTCCTGCCGATGATGATATCGTGGTGTCAGGATCGGGATCAATATCGGGATCAATATCGGCAATTTTATCTAAAGGAGGGGGAGTGGTTGGCGGAGGAGATGATACCGTCGGGGGGCATCGTAGAGTGCCGAGGACATAAACGCCAGTGGGGAAGTCTCCGTAAGGGGTAGGTTTGGGTTCTATTTTGTACACATTAGTTTTCAACGGAACTGCTCTGGAATTTAATGCCAGTTCTTGGTGTTAAGGGGACGGTCTCATTCAACTTACAGGGCGTTTGGAGGAGGATGGTTTACGGTTTCCTCTCCATACCACCTCATTTGAAACCTAATTCTGGTCTCGGGCATACCCGCTTTATTCTTCTCTGGGTGCACCAGAGTCAATTGCTGAAAGGGTTTGTCGCAACTCACTTATCAACTGGGTGTGAAGCCGATTGATGAGTTTCGTATAACCACTGTCTGAGACAACGGTGCTAAAACGGAACAAGACTATGTTTATCCTTTTCTCGTTCCAACGGCTATGCACATCCATAATTTTTTTTGTTTACACATCTGTAACTGCCTACATATCCTATTACTCAAAGATTAGACTGTGACACTAGTTAAACCAAACAAGTTTGACAATATGATTGATATCAGGAGGGGAGAGGCAAAAACTATTGTTCAAATTCCCAAAACAATGACTGGCCTCTGATCCCAAAATTCGACCACAATCTCTATGTGGTTGGGATGTAGACCTAGATAGCGCAGTCCCATTAGAAGACCAGCCAAGGCCACATAAAGACTCTGCCAGACTCAAGGTTTCGAGATCAAAAGTTTGTCCTGGGTATTTGCTTAGAGTAATCGTCATTCCCTATTTCTTCCCCGAAGCACGCAGTGATTTTTTTTGGGTTTTCCGTCGTCGACCGAAGCCAAACCGTCACCTCAACCTCGTAACCACATACACAAGATACTGTGCACCCCATCAATAACATACCAATCCCATTATTTCACCTTCCTTCTTCTCCCTACCTTTCCTTCTATTCATCCCCCCTCAATCAACCAACGGCCTGAACCGCCACGACAGGCAACAGCGCAACCCCGACCGTGGCCAACGCAAATTGCCACGACGAAGCCGCCGTCCACAGCGCACTCTTGCTCCTCCCCGCAGCGGCGTGTCGCGCCATATAAATCTCTGCCAACTCAAGCTCGGCGGGAATAGCGGCGCCCAGATACACGCCGGCGACCATGAGCAAGCACAGTGCGGTACCACCAACCACCGCTATAGTTTGAAGCGAGACAACTGGCCGTCCTCCTTTTGCCTTTGTATCCCCCGATTTTACGTTTTCAGCACCCCCTTCATCTTTGCCTTCCGATGAAGACGATGAAGATGGAGATGAAACAGTAGCAGTAGGCCGCGAGAGAATCTCAACAACCCACCCTGTCCCGAGAAACACGGCAACAACAGCCAAGATGACCTGGGTCGGAACCCATATGCTCTGCCAGACGGCCCGGCGAGGGGCTTCGCTAAACGTAGCAATGTACTCGGCGCGGCAGAGGCATCCGGTCACGGCTGCCAGCTGCAAGACGGAGGACAGCATGTCCCATGATCCAGGCTGATAGCGGTAACTACTGCTGATGAGCGAGCGAGCGCACCGCCGTGTGACAGCAGCCAAGTCTTCCCTGCAGTCGAGCCGGATTCTGATTTGCAGGCGGATGATCGCCTGCAGGCCGAGGGCGATGCCGGCGGCTTTGGAGAGGGACATGTAGCCTGCGAAATGGGTGGCGAGAATGAAAATGTAAGACGCAAAGTTGAGCATACTGGCAATGAGCGGCAAGGAGATGACCGGGGGGAGGTTATCTGAAAAAGTCTCGAGGATTGGAGATGTCTTCGTGTCTTTAAGAGCATCCCCCTCCTTCTGGCTTTCCTTCTCTCCTGCGGCGGCAGAGTGTAAAGGTACCCGCCAGGCCCCGAGCCCAATGCCAGCATAAAAGTAGCCGACCTGGTTGATGGCTTCGAGCAGCAGGAAACTCAGTGCCATGCAAACCAGGAAGGCATTCTTGTCGACAGTGTTGGCCATGGTAGGGCTGAGGAGTAGTGTGGCACTGGCAAAGAGAAGGCCACCCTGCATACACATCCTCGGGGCTGGCTTTTTCTCTGTCTCTGTCTCATAGCTGGGCACGGCGACGAGTCTTCGAACCAGACGAGCCGTGACATAGGCACCTAGCAGTCCAGCCACCACAGCCTGAAGCGAGACCCACGCAATGCTATGCAGTTCGGCTTCGGAGGTACGGTGCTTCTTTCCGACATGGGTCTCGTAAATAAGCAGAGCCGAGATCTCGGTGCACAGAATGGCGAGCCCAGTAAGGATGCTGAAGAGGCTGACTTCCCATTTCTCGGCAATGGTCACCTTGGCAGGCGGCTGCTTCAAAGTGATGATCAACGTCTTGGAGCGTTTGAGTTCCAGGACCGTTATCCTCATCATGTAGACGACATAAATCATCATGCCGCCGACGTTGAGAAACAATGCCACGCTATTTGTCCCGCCTTGGAGTGACCACACCATGGCCACGAAGGCTCCTGTGATGCGGAAGAAAAAGATGGTGAACGCCGAGGCGACCGAGAACCACCAACTGAGGCGCGGTGTCAATCTCCCGTGCATCTTGAGTAGCCGACGACCGCTGTTCACGAACTCGGACAGCAGGGTCGCCCAGAGGACGTACATCTGGCGGCGTGGCATGTTGTAGACAAGAATTCCAATCATGGCGGCGATGCCGAGGAGATGATGGATTATGAGCTCGGGAAATGATGCGTAGTGCGGTAGCTCTTGGATGTTCATGACGGCGCGGCAACCCCAGCACACTTGCTCCTCCACGGCGAGCGGCCGGGCGAGCCCCATGAGGTCTGTCTCAGCAGGGGTCGTGAAGAGGGCCGCCGAACATGCTGTTATGGCCACAGTCTTGAAGATGATGCCAAGCCAAGTGCCAAAATAGAGGTCGTAACGCCTTCGGATGTCCATCTTCAGGTCCTCAAAGAACTCGGGGTTGACACGGCGTACCAGCGCCTCGCCGGCAAGCCTGAGGAGCGCCCATGCTGTCAGCCCTACCAAGAAAGGGACGAACGGGACCTCAGCCTTGTTGGTAATGTTGCTTGAGTGCGGCTCCATTGTTTGTCTTTCCATGTCAAGTTGAACAGGGAATCACCTGTCTGAGTGAACTGCTGTCAACTGGAAAATGGTGTGTTGGGATGATTTCGATCTCCCAAATAACAGCCTACCCGAGGCAGTGGGTGTTTTAAACCTGCAAGAGCCAGACACCTTGGGCCGAGGATCACAGTGGAGTTGAGTCTCATATGCCGGCAGTCCAGGAAGGGTTCCTTCCTGCCAGAATAACTTTGTTGGATGATGCGATGGAGTGTGAAACAGGGTACTTGTCGGGATATCAGCTTCTCGTCGGACTGGCATGCAATCAGGGGTAAAGAAATACACACAAATGGAGCTGCAATACAAGTGGAAGGAAAGAAATAGACTACAAGACAGCGTACTGGGAATGAGAAGACAACCCATCATGGTATGTTCCTTACCTCACCACCTTCATATATGGTGAGATTACTAGTCTAGTACCATAACAGTCAACTGCAGTCGCAATGTTATGGCATGCCCGGCTCCGCTCAAGCTCAGATAAGAAGCGGGATTTGATATCACTTGGGTGCCATTTTGTAGCGCTGAACCTTACCGCAGTCCAGGACAGCCACCATTCCGTACCGGTCTTCGCCGGTATTGAGCAGTGAAAGCAGTTGACGGTGGACTTCCGCAGCTCACTCAGGTACTTACTTTTACACCTTGAATAGGAATTGCCTCAGTATGAGCTGTTCGTCATCCATGAGATCAAGCGAGAGAACAGAAGAGAAGGATGCCGCGAAAGGAGGCCAAAGACGTAAACAACTGGAGATAGAGGCGTCGACAGTCTCCATGTTAACAGGAACGGTTTTGCGGATCAGTCGCCGACAAAGCCGCTGAGAGAAGACTTCTGAAATCCGATTAAGAAACTGATATCTCTCCGGCTCGGTGTCTGCCGACGCCTCGAGGATCCTGCTGTCTTGTGTTGCCAGATTTGCGGCCAATCCCCCGATTGAGTTTGAACAGAGGGATGCTCAACCAAAACTTTGACAGAGTATATTCCGGCTCATGTAAATGTGACAATGTGACAGCGGCCACTCCCATCGGCTCTAAGAAGGACGAGGCGTAAAACAACGTTCTGGGTGCCCGGTAACTATGATTCGCATGGACTGGTCTCTTGCACACGACAGCCACACATCAATTCCCCATTGCTCCTTACCATGGTCAGCTGGACAAATGGCCACGCACAACCACGATACCAAAGTCAAAGGCCAACTCAATCTTGTCCACGTTCCTGCAGAGTCTGTGATGGAATCTTCTACCGAGTCAACAACCAACCAGCATGGAAAACACGCCGTCTCGCGGAGGCGAGCGAGAGCGATATATGGCTTCATGCTGCTGATGCACTTCATGCTCGCCATCGATATGACTTCAGTGGCAGTGGCCCTACCGGTACGAGAAAGACGGACACGCCCTCGGCCCCCGGAAATGGCGAGCCAGGCACTGACAAACAGCCGCCACGGGCTTGGTTAGACGATCGCGAGGGAAATGAACGCCAGCAAGACGGCCGTATTCAGCATGGGAACCGTATTCTCTCTCAGCGCGACAATCTTCCAACAGCCAATTGCCGAAATCTCCCATGTTGTAGGCAGGAAGCCGGCCTTCCTGTTGGTATTGATTATATTTGCCACCGGGTCGGTAATGGCTGGGTTAGCCGACAACATGACGGCCCTCTTGATCGGCCGGAGCATGCAGGGGTTTGCATCGGGCGGCTCGGTCCTTGCAGCCATCGTACTGACGGACCTTATTGATCTTCGCGACAGGGCAACGTGGTTGTCGGTTCAGAACGCTATCCAAGCCGTTGGTCTCGTCTGTGGCCCACTTGTTGGAGCCAGTCTCATGAAGGCGTCTTCGTGGGTTTGTGCCCCCCCCTCCTCCTTGAACCTCACAGCCTGGGACACATTGAGCATGGGGCGCGCTAATACAATGAACTTGTTGGACAGAGATGGCTATTCTGGATCAACTTGCCCCCTATCGCAGCCTCGGCAGCCGGGTTGGGCATTCTCCTTGGATTTGATCGACCTGAGGAAGGGATGCTGCCTAGTCTCCGAAAGGTCGACTGGGTGGGTATTCTGATCTTCATGCCCTCAGCGGTGGCCTTGCTCGTCCCATTCACCATGGCGGGAATCTTCTTCCCCTGGGCTTCGTGGCAGGCCATCATGTCGCTCTTGCTGGGCATCTTTGGGCTGACAGGGCTGGCGGTCCATCAGCGATATTACGCCAAAAACCCCATGTTCCGATCAAGTCTCTTTTCCAGATGGGTCACGGTTTGCAGCTTTTTCGGGCAGGCCGTCTTTGGCGTCTGCGTGAACATGATCTTTTATTATCTCGTTGTGTTTTGGTCAGGGGTCCGCGGCTTCGACGAGATTCTCACGGGCGTTGCCCTGCTCCCCGAGACGCTCGCCATCCCTGTTGCAGCCATCCTGTGTGGGCTGACAATGCGCAAGACAGGCCGTATCCGCTGGGCGATGCTTGTGGGGTGGCCGCTGACTTCGCTATCTATAGGCTTGCTCTGGTTTCTGGACACCAAGACTCCGCTGGCTGTCCTCATCGTCATCAACACCGGTGTGGGCCTGGGCGCTGGCATCATTGCATCCTCACTGAACGTGGCTCTGCTGGCAACGACGAAGAAGGAAGACAACGGACACGCCATGGCCATGGGTTGGCTCTTCAAATCTGCTGGGATGTGCCTGGGCATCGCCATCGGAACAGCCGTGTTTACGGAGCGAATGGAGAGCCAGCTCAACAAGATTGAAGACCCCGAGATGACGGCAGAGTCACTGCTGAGAGTGCTCAAGGAGGTGAAGAACGACCCAGCAGGCCAAGAGGCGATTGTACGAACGTTGAGGATCCTTTGGATCATTTGCTGTGGTCTGTCGGGACTCGCTGGTCTCCTGTGCGGCTCGTGCAAGTACCCCAGACTCCCCAATCGAAGTCAAGTCCAGGGGTCGGGAGAAGAAAAGTCGCTGGAGTCGGGGAGGAACAGCAACTGCAGCAGTACGGCAACAGGCAAGACTCAAACTGTCGTCTCCAGCCATGAACTCCAGGAGCTTAGTTGGACTTGAGAGCACGTTACACGCCATTGGCTATTGACCCGGGGACCCTGGTTTTTGTCTTTTTAATTATTTTTTTAATTATTTTTTTAACTGGTTTATTTCTTTCTCCGAGCGATACCTCGGCCCCCACGCTCTTCACGATGGGTTCAGAAGCTCTTGCCCTTTTTGTCCGAAACGATGGATCAGCGGCTATTGGCTGCGATAGACAATCACAATGTTAATACTTTGAGATACACATATAGACAGATTGTATATGCACCATGAACTTGACCACGATTAAAACAGGCACCCTGAACTTGGCCACGATTGAGGCATTTCAGAAATCATCCATTTCCACGTGTCGGTTCCGTGGACGGAGCTCCCTCCGACCTGACCTCACCGATGACAGCCTGCCGAGTAGAACAAAGGAAGCCCACGGGGAGCCCACGTGGGAGGGGGGAGGGAGCGGGTAGATTGATTTCTCAGTTCGGAAGCCATCGGCATGTGACGACAGCTGAACACAAAGCGAGGTTGAAGATGGAGGCGACGAGGCGAAAAATCAAAGGGATTGTTGGAGTGAGGAGAGATTTGGAGGCTTCCCCACGCTAGCTCAGAATCTGACAGATCTGGCAGCCGTTTGCAGACCGAAACCCCATTCGAGGTTGCCGGTGCGGGAAGGAACAGAAGTCAACATCGGGAAGCTGCGAACCCCTCCCTTCTCACAACAGGGGAGGAGAGAGCGGGAAACCAGACATGAATTTCTCGGAGTTCCCCCGTTCTAGTATAGTATACACTGGTTGAGGAATTGATCGATTGGACATGTGGGTTGGCGATTGTCTCGATCAAATGAAATATTATTTATTCTATTTTATCTCTCAGTTTATTCTAGCCGTTGCCAACCTCTTCAAAGACTCTCGACGGAGTTGCCGCCGCCAGTGGCTTGAGACAAGCCCGTCTCTCCCACGTGGCAGCCACCCTCTCCCCCAGACAGACACGGTTCACTTTCTTCCGTAGATGCAGTGGCTGTTTCGGAAGCTAGGCAGTACTTTTTACGCAATCATTTCATTCCTGCTGCTCTATATGAAAGCCAGGTGATGAACTTTTACTTTCAGCTTCCAACACGGCCGCTGCCTGCCGGGTTGTTGCTTCCATCAAAGACATTCCGGCATGTGCTTTCCGTTAGTCGTGGCAAGACGCGAGCAACTGTCCACAGCCTCTGGATATTTTTTATGTTGTGTTATCTCATTTTTTATTTTATATGTTTTATTCCTTATCAACAGAGAACGAACTTGTAACCGCCTAGCAGCCCCCCGACTTCTTGTTGCTATCACATCAAAGAGACACCGCCGAGTCTGGACTTTTTTCTGCTGGCTGAAAGCTGCGAGCGATTGTCAACAGTCTTGCCAAGAATTTCATGGACAATCCCTATTTTATTCCTCGTTGCCAACAGCAAACGGAAGCAGCCATGGGCATTGAACGAACAAGCCGTCTTCAGACTTCCACGTGCCAACTACTAACTACTCCAAAGATTGTCTTCCCCACAGTTCAGGGGGAGGGTGGCGGGGCTTCGTTGAAGAAATGTCTCGACGCCTGTGAATTAAATAAAATGATTAAATTCTCAAGAAGAATAAAATATTAAATAAAATAAAACCATTCCATTATTATTTATTTGCTTTGCGAACGGATGACGCTCGACCTCGACACCCCCCCCCCCCCCCCCTGGGAAGCTGGAAATTATTCCAGAAGGGCCCCAACAGTAAGACATTCACCACCGCTAACCCTAGGCCAGGGGGGGCAACAACACACCCCTACCTTAGCTAATGGGATGCTATCCCAGCGGTGCCGGAAAAGGCAGCCCGCTTGGGCCGCGGGTCCGGTCATGTTTCCAAACTTCCCCAACCGGGAGATGAACCGGCCTTTGGAAACATGGGGGAGGGCAGAAACCCCTGACCTTCTGGAAGTCTGAGTAGAAGACGCCATAATCAATCTTCAGTCTTGACGCTTGCAGGGGACGGATCACGATGGGGGCGTTGGGGAAAGGGGACCGGGAGCTGGCTGCATTTGGGTTCGTTTGCGCGAGTCCGTGTGAGATATTTCGACAAGGTCCAGGGCAGTGTTGTAGTTGTACATGACAGGCAAGTTCAATGGTTTATCTCTCCCTCCCCTGGCATGATTTATTTGTTGCTAGGATAGGGGCAGCTTGAGACGTGATTCCAGCGATTTGGTCGACATCCACCAGCAGGCACCTTGCCACCTACAGACAGTCCCACAGTTCTTGAACTTCTTGCACCTTCCTTGGTCGGGCCTTTCCCGGCTGGCGAGCTGGGGAGCGGTAGTAACGACCGGTGAAGGTATCAGCGTCTTCTAGCTTGCTTCGCGGTCTTCGCCGAGGCACACCTCCGTTGCTTAGTGGTATCCAAGCGCTGCTGTCAAATATCTCTCGTGGAAGCTCAAGCGAGCAGCTCTAGCTTGTGCCCAGCCCGTTCATCTGGCAAGCCAAAACGGAGGAACACCGTTTTGATGATAATTAATTATCACAAAGGGAATGCCGAAATGATGTCTGTCCCTGTCTCATTTGATCTTCAGGATAATAGGACTAATATTTAGTTAGAGTAGAAGGGAAAAAGGACGGATTCCCCACTTCGGTTCATCCGATAAATCATCAATGGATTCCTTTAAGAAGCGGGAATGCGGTTGAGGAGGAGAAGAGGCTCAAAAAAAAAAAAAAAAGATTGGATGGTCGCGCAACATCAGCTGTGTAACAAGCGAGCCGCGCCAATTTGGGATGACAGGAACAAAGCGAAAATGCCATAGTTACACTGCTTGCTGCCGCGTATGTGCAGTAGTTCCAGGGGCGAAGAGAGAATCTCTGTAATATCTGCAGGGCTACATAGATTCGCATTGGTGGGCGATTTTTACCTTTGCCAGGCGCATGAACCCGTTCTGGCCCCGGCGGTTTGAGACTTTGAGGCTGCATTCCCGCTCTCGTCCGTGTACGAGAAAATGATGAACACTTAAGGTTTTACCTTTCTCCGCATCTCGCTTGGAGAAGATCTAGATTGCCTGCTTGCCTGCTTGCCTGCCGAGATAAGGCGGCTTGGTACCTGAGCAGACTCAGCAGAGAGACGAAAGAGATTCCTACTTACTATCATCAATCTCATGCTTGCAGCCTGATTTAAGATTGTTCACGTGGTAATTGCGAATATGGGAAGAATCAGGCCACAATTGGGAAGACGCAAGAAAATGGCTGGCCAGATTCTCTTCTCTCCTTTTTATGATTGGGGTCCAAGGAACTCAGGTATTGTCCGCTGCCAAGAAAAGGAGAAGAAAGAAAATAAGCTCCCCCAACCAAATCTTTACGTGTTGAAGATGGAAGGTGGTATGGAAGGAAAATGGAAGAAAAAGAGAACAAGCCAGGAGGAGGAGGAGTAAAGCAAACCTGGAAGTCAGCAGCCGGATGGGGGCCGGAATGCCACGTTTTCGGAGCCGACCCCTCCAGCAGACCCCCTTCTGCCCCCTCCAAACGCTTCCTGCGGTCCCGAACCCGGGGTTCGGATGGGTGCGCCGCCGCAAAACATGGGCCTCACGGGCTATTGCGCCGCATTCTGACAGCGGGGGCGCCGATTTCCCCAGACACCACCAGACAAAGATGAAACAGAGCAGAGGAAACGAAACAGCGTAGAAGGAGAAGAAGAAAAAGAAGAAGTTAAACCATGTGTGGTGAGTTTGTGTGACCCCGGCAGACGCGAGAGGCGCCTAGCAAAGCACGTCCACGGCGCTGTATGTCTGAAGTTTCCAGGAACACACCAGTGACACCAACAGCCTCGTGTTCATACTAGTATATGCATCACTCCTGAACATCTTCCTTCCTTTCCACGCCGCATCACGGTATTTCCTTGGGCAAAGCTTATTTTTTTTTTTAATAATTTTTTTTTGTTTTGCATCGATTATCTTCATCTCTTGGTCAGATCAACCTCGGCGCGAGTCCAATAGGGGGAGAGTAGGAGGGGAGACGACTAGAAGTAGAAGACTAGAAGAACAAACAAAAAGAACCATGGTGCCTCATGACTTGGACCTGGATAACTAACTCCTGCCCGCTTTGATCAAGTTTGCTTGACTGAGACACTTTACGCCATGGCACCGGCTCCTCCACCTCCACCTCCTCATCCTGCCTCAACCCAACACGCGGACAGCAGAGCGGGTTTTGTGCCCGCCGACGCCCGGTATCACTTCGGTCCCGCCCATCCTCAGCCAACCCAGGTGATATCACAGACACAAGCGAAGCAACTTGCCAGCATAGCACAGCAAACAATGTCCTACCAGCAAGGAATGGACCTCGACTTCGGCCCGAGTCCCTTTGATCCTCCTCTGAAAGAGGAGGCGTTGACGCCTGAGGATCTCTTCCAGTACCAGTATCTCCAGCAGCAGCAGCAGCAGCAGCAGTATCAACAACCGTCACCTCAGTATCAGCCACAACCACCGCAACTTTTGCAGCAGCATCACCAACTGCAGCAACTGTATCAGCCACCGCTACCACCATCACAGCTCCCTCTTCCTCAGCAGCCGCTGTATCACTCACCACAGCAGTATACATCGCCGCCCCAACAGTATGACCAATCGCCACCACAGCACCACCAACCACAAACACAAACCCAGCCATCGACGCCCGAAGAGCTGCTAGCTGAAATGGAAAAACTCCAGGTTCAGCAGGCCCAACAAGCCCAGCAGCCAGAGAAGAAGAAGAAGAGATCCAATAAGCCGAGATGCTCTTGTTCCTGCTGCCAGCACTATCTGGTAAAACGCTAGATGTCAAGGTACGGGTTATTACCTCCGCCCGTTCTTGTCACCACTGCACGCTCGGGCAGCTGACAGTTCGCGCCAAAGCGCATTCTTAGTGGTTCTTCGTTTGAACCATCCGTTCATCACGTCAGCAACAGAACCAAACTCTCTCTCAAGCACATTTGTCAGTGCGGGGTTCCCTTCCTCCCCCCCCCCCACACCACACACACACACACACACACACACACACACACACAGACACACACCCCACACACAGACACACACACACCCCTGACTACTCTGCAGGTGACAGTCAGACCGGGAGACACACTTCACTTTCCCCGGTGTGTGTGTGCTTGTGTGCCTGCCCTGCCGTCCCTCAGTGTGTCTGTGTGCCCAGGTTGCACTTGCCGGCGGCAGTCCGAGCGCAAGCCAAGACAAAGGAAAATGACTGAACATGCGATGATGGTGAACGCGAGCGATTCAGAAAACCACAACGAATGGACGGGGGGGGGGGGGGGGGGGTCAGATATTACAACGCAACACGGGTGGGAATGGCTACTCGGTGAACAACAATCAGGCACGGCACACACCATCACGTCCATGAACAAAGTTTTTTATGATGGTTTTTATGGTTTAATGGTTTTCCTATTCGTCCGTATATTTCTTTTCTTTGGTCCATTATCCAATGCATGCGGGGGCGGCGGGCTAGTTCCTGCAGGTGTTGGCGCTGGCGCTGGCGCTGGATGTAGGTTATTATAGTGTGCTGTCGTGTACTTGTTGGGCAGGCTTGGCAGAGTAGAATAGAGTGGTGTAAAGAATATATTCCTTCGCAGGACAAAATAATGAATAAAATATTATTATTTTAAAACTGATGATTTATTCCATCATCCTTGTTTACTTGGCATGTGAACTTTTTCGTCCAATTCCACGAGCCTTGTTAATATTACGAAAGTCGTGACACAATGGAACCCACCCACTTATACACTACACTCAATGTCTTTCATACTCATAGCCTCACCTCCTCCGTAGGTAATACCTCAACCCGCAATTATCTCAGGTGTCGACCTGTATTTGACATTAGCTGGGGAAGAAATTCATTCGGGCAAATAATCGCAACAAAACACCTGAAAAGATTTATTAGTTATTTTATTTCTCATTCAAGTTGGCAGGGCTGGCAGGTAGGTTGGGAAAAAAGGGGAAAAGCACGCAGCAGCACACCAACCCAGCTGCCCTGTACCAAGCCAACCGCGTGCGTCAGGTTTGTTTCTATGAAAAGCATGTCACCTACATACCTACCTAGCATAATCTCGGCAGTCAGTCAGTCAGTCAGTCAGTCAGTCAGTCAGTCAGTCAGTCAAGCCCCTCTGTCTTTCCTCAAACACAAAAGTGGGGGGTTCTGTACGACACCAACAAAGTTAGATAAACCACAACCCACCACTCAAACCGTGTCTCACACCTCCATCATCGGGGAGCGCCCCCCGAGAAGGATGCCCCTGCCCCCCCCTCCCCCCCCCTCTTTTCCCCCCAATACCACCTTTGTGCAACCCTTTCAGGAACTCATTCACTTGCCGGGCGCTTGCTTCAGCCTCTCTCTCTCTCATTAGTCTTCAGTCTGAAGGGCAATGATATTTGGGGGCGGCCAAACGCGAGAGAGAGAGAGAACTTTGGGAGGGGGGTGGGTGGATGGGTACGCGTGATGTTAGCTTACCTTACCGCGCCGCCGCTGCATGTCACACAAAATAGGCGCCCACGTTTTTTTCTTTTCTTTTTTTCTCTTTTCTTTGCGAGTCGTCGCTAAACCAAGGAACGGGGTTCGCTTCCGTTCTGGTGGGTTCAAGACTCACACTCACACTCTGCATGTCGTCGGATGCCGGTGTTGTCTCTTTCTCTCTCGCGCACACACGGGCGGCCAGTTGGCCGCATATTGCAGCAAAGTGACTGCAGCATTAAAATTGCCGGCAATGGACGAATGCCACGAGGTGTGGCGCACTTGTGCTTCACCATGCAGAAGGGGAAGAAAAAAAAAATCATGATGATGGTGGTTGCACACAATCCAATGTGTCATGTCAGGGCGGCTAAGATACAACGCGGAATCCTGCCTCCTAGGGCATCCCCCATCCCATCCCATCCCATCCCATCCCATTCGTCCCTCAACAACAAGAACTTCAATAACACGGACAGAACCCTGTGCGGGAAGGAGTTGTGGAAGTTAATCGATTGCGCCTTGGCGCGGCGCAGACGGGAATGCGGCCGGAAATGGCTCCGAATTTCTTCGGCCTCACCCGCAGCTGAGCTACCTACTCCTTACTCCTCTAGCTGAGCCTTGCCTGCCCCATGGACGCAGTGAAACAATGACGAAACATACCACCACCACCACCACCACCGCCGCCACCAGCTGAGTAGTAAGTAGGTCTGTCCCACAAGTTCATGACTCGCGACTAAGACTCAGTCATCCTTCTTCTTGGCCTCTCCTCTGCCCCCAATCCTCCTATACTTGCGCTTGTCTCCCCGCCGCATCAGGCGCTGATCCCGCATGCCCTTGCCGCCTTCCCAGAAACCCGTCTTGCGCTTGCTGATGACGCTGCGCCCGCAAAAGGTACAGTTCTCAACGCTATAATTTTGTTCGCGAGAACACCAGCCGCAGATCATCCTGTTGGCCCATTCGTTGGTGTGGTTCTCAGCCGCATCATGGCACAAATCGCATGGGAACACCTTGCTGCAGCAGGAGAACCGGAACCATCTGTAGCTGCGCTTGTAATGCGTGCAGGTCCCCTTGTCGGGCAGTTGCTCACCGGCATGCAACCCTAGTTTCTCCTGTCGTCGCCGGGGACCTGTTGGCGGCAGCCTGCTGCTCCCGGGAGCATAAGCAAGGAACTTCACCTCGGGAATCTTGAATGTGAAGCGGCTATGACACTCGCGGCAGACGTTGGTGGTTGTCTCGCCCCGAACTGAGACGAGTCCTTGCGCAGCTGTGGAGCATTTGTTGCATGTTGGAACGAATGTGCTGCAAAACGTCAGTCAGATGCTCCTCAATAAGGGATAAAAGGGGGTGGATCGTGAAAAGGGGTAGGTACACACCTAGGAAGAAGATCTGCCACAGTCCACCCAGAGGCATCTATGAAGCCGGCTCGTATGTTGTTCTCGTGGATGAGTTCTTGGCGGTACCTGACTGTGAACGGCGTTGCACACTTCTTGCAGCTGCCCGTCTTCTCCTTGTTGTCCTTCAAGTCCGTTATCTCGTTGAGCGTCTTACAACGCGCGCACTTGACACTGAGACTGAGCACCGAAATTTGGAGCAGTTCAATGCCGTATAGTTCGATAGAGGGGAAGGATATTGCTATCCCCCTTTCCACTGTTTGAGTCGGTATACTCACACCCCCAGATTCGACTGCGGCACCTCCGTCCTCGTCTTCATCTTCGCCATGTGATAGGTCTTCCTCGGATGAGTCAGAATCTTCCGAGTCAACATCGAGAGCCCATTCAGGGGGTCTTGGGATGACATGTACGTGTCCTCTGCCGGTATCCAGGGTTGAAGAGTGTTCAGCCTCCTCGGCTTCGTTATTCAAAGTCGACGGCGCTTCCGGAGGCGCAGCCTTGGCAACTGGCGTCAGAGCCTGCTTCGCCAGTATATGGAGATTCTGGGCCAGATAGTTTAGATGGCTCGTTAGAGTCATTTGTTTCTGGTCTATCGCTCTTTGTGAGAAGACCTCCTCAACTGGCTCGGCCTCCTTGGACTCGACATCGTTGAAAAGAATCCGAAGCGGCTGCAGGGGATAAAGAAGCGGGATAATGAGTTGGATGGACTGAACCGGCCTCAGGCCAGCGGGAAGCATAGCTCTGCGCTTTGGCTCAATGGGAAGATTGTAGACAATGCCATCGCTGGATTTTTGATATAGCGCCAGTCGACTCATGCGAGCCTCGAGCTGTCTCACCTCCTGGGCCCGTCTTGCCCTGGCCTCGGAGATTTCATCTCTGGAGAATGTTTTCTCCGGGATGTATGGCCTTCTTTCCAGGGGCTGCGGCGTGGATACACTGGCGGCAGGTTGCTTCTCAGGGGGTGCCTCCATACGGTCGTCCTTGGTGTTCTTGAAGGTCATCAATTTGACAGTCTCCACCTTTTGCTCCGACAGAAACGACTCAAGCTTCTTATCCAGAGCGTTGGTCAAAGCAAGCAGAGTTGCGCCGGGCCTCTCTTCGACGAGCTTGTCCCAACCCCTTTCGATGTTGATCGCAAAACCTCTGGGGATATCGCTATTCCTGACCAGCAGCTTCGGCGATTTCGCTGGGTATGCCGCTGGAACCCGCAGATCGCACTGCAAGCGATCCAGGTCGAATGCGAAGTCGGGATCTGATGGTTTTATGTTGAATAGGAAAGACGTGTCCCCGTTTCCAAGAGTCGACTCCTTGGGCGAGTACCGGCGCCTGAGCTGCTCGGTCTGATATCCCCTCGCATCCTGGACCTGGCGCTCGGGGACCGGCTTCGGGACCACCCGCGATGCTGCCGCCTCTCCGACAGCCTGCCGGGAGGACCTTGGTGGGACACCATCCTTGGGCCGGATTGGAATCATGTTTGTAACACCGAAAACTGAGAATATCAGAAGCTGTAATAGTTCCTTAAAAAAAGTGCAGTCGAAATGCGGAAAAGCGAAGCTGTTGCCAAGCAAAACGACAGGTGGATCAGCGCGAGAAACACAATATACGTAGGTTGGTACGCAAGTAGGGTATCGAAGGCTCCGGCTTTTGGAGGGCAAAATGAGAAAATAAAACGGAGTGGCGACTATTCACGTTATTTTAATTAGTCGTTGAATATCGTATCATGGAGAACATTCTATGACCCATAATGAATGGATATATGGATGGTAGCCATAACGAATGACGATGACCCAATTGACACCTGAAAAAGAGTGGAGAAGCCGGCAGCGAAGTGCACGGGCCCCATACATCACCAAAGGTATGAACGTGTGACTGCATCACAGGAAGCTGGTTTTACTTGGAACATCAAAGGTACAGTAAGAACAATGCTCATCGAATTTCTAGTACAATATTCAGAATATATGTTTGTTTAAGAAACTCATCCGACTAGTGTGCCTCATAGAATTCAGTCATGCATCTATCGGAAGTAAGGTAATTATGTGTTCTGTAGGATAGTGGGCTGATGATACAGCCCCACAACGCATTTTTTTTCTGTATCCCCTTTTCCGCTCCGCTTTATCTACCCATCTCTGACTCACATCTTCAACCACCCTCAAACAGAAGAACCATCAACAGCTGCGTGGCGCAGCGGAAGCGCGCCGGGCTCATAACCCGGAGGTCACTCGATCGAAACGAGTCGCAGCTAACTCGAAATTTCTCTTTTTGCTGCTCTCGTTCACTTGCAACAAGAGTTACGCTCCTCCCTCCTGCCATTGAGCGTAGACAACATTTTTTATTACCCATATAGGGAGCTGCCATTTCCCAGTCCCTGCAGTCTCGTAGCATGGGAACAATAAATCACAAATTCCCCCTCTTGATTTATGTCCGAGTAACCATCAAGATCACGTCCACGAGGCATTCAACTCGCCTCTCTAGTCCAGATACCTCCTTATCGATTCGGCCCTTTGGATCTTGGCTTAACAAATACTCGCCCAAGTCACGGGTACACACCGTTGTACCTCACCTTCAAAAGACGCATCCCAGGGGAAAGGGGAACGGTATCCGCGCTGAAAGTTTAGGCAAAAGGCCCCATATCCGAGAAACGGCACGCTCCGCCGGGTCTGGAGACGCCCCACAGAACATGGGAAGAAGAACGTAGTTACCCAAGCCGTGTTCGAAAGGTAAATACCTAAATATTCCGACGTGGACCAGTCCAATGTGTATATGATTGGAAGCAAAAAGCGGGGGCGGCTCGTTCGTCCAAATTCCATGTCCCAAGTTCATGCACAAAGGGCCAGGGGCATATCCTCCGGTGGGCCTTCTGGTAGGTATAAATGGGAATATGGGGGCGGGACCGGATTCGTGGAAAAGAGAACGGTGAATTTACCCCCTAACCAGGCCCGGGAGGTCTTTAAGGTCCCGGTCGATCGCTGCCGGAGCAAGGGATGCCAGAGCAAGCCTATGGGTGTAATGGATAAAGCTGGGCTTAATTAGATGCCCACGTGGAAAATAATGGGGGGATGGGGGAACACATGCACCCAACGGGAGAGTTAGTGGGGTTAATGTGTATGTTGCAGGCTTTGCCGGGCTGGGACATGTTTATATTACTTGGTGTAGCTGGCTGCAAGACTTCGTTTGGGCTGGATTCAGGAGGTTTTAATGAAGTTGAGTCATGTTGTTATGAATGTGGTGTCTGGTCTCAGAAGAAATGGGTAGGACAGAACGCCGGCAAATGACTTGGCATTCCATCATGGCGATATTGGTCCAGCGGAACCAAAGCAGCTCAAAATCCATAATTACATTAAACTAACGGTTTGCTGGAGTTTGGGTAGGGCTTAAGACAGGAATAAAGGAGAATAGAGCAAGCCCCAAGACACGTCGTTCTAAAACAACTCGATTTGAGGAAGCAAAGATAGAACAAATTCAATTTTAAAAATGCAATGCAATGGCAAGCATCGACTTTGTAGATGATTTTCCAACGGCCTAGTGTTGAGGTGTTATTGATACTTGTTTGAGACTGAGGGTCTCTCGAGAAAGGAGAAACGCTCAACGTGGTGATCAGGTGCCAGCGCTAGGGTCTGCTGCTAGCCATCGCCATGGCTGATTTTCTCTTGGATAAGAGTGATATGGTTCAGCTATTCTAGATGCTCTCCCTTGCGTGGGTGGCTATGACCTTTCTTTATGCGAACCTTGAACCTCGGGTGAAAACGGAGCAGAGAGAGAGGCTCAAGAGGGAGAAGAACTAAGTCAATGAATGGACATTGACCTTGCCAATGACCTGAGTTGAAGTGCCCTGAAATACCGAAAACAAAACAAAATAATGATAGCCAATGTTGAGCCGCCTCGTCGGAAAGAACAGTGTCTGCAACCCTCGCCGTCGGTGGCCAAGAAGGCTATCGTGTAACTTTGCAGTCCTTCGTATCAACCTCTCAACAGCAACGCCTTCAAGTGAACGGGGAGACAGCTGATCATCAAGGCAATGCCCAATAATGAAAAGAGGTGGGATAATGCATCCGCCAAAATAGCTCAGAAAAAGATGGGGGATTGGCCTTTGTCAAGTTACCTTCCTTTTGTTACCAGTACTTTGGCCGTTTCCCTTTCATGGTTTGGGGTCTTCACCGAGCCCAACATAACCGAGCCGGTCGGTCGGGCTGTCCTGCGAATCGGCGGCATTTCTCTGCAAGCCGTATGGCAGATGAAAGTTACAAGAAGAACGCCGAGTACAACATTACCAGTTGGCTGCTGTTGAAACCCGAAGCTGGCTCGTTTTTCACTTTGCTCAGGAAGAAAGATGCGCCACGACCAGAAGTATTGCCGCAATGTGACTGACTGACTCACTGACTGACTGACCACGAAAGCTGACCCGTGCAGGCGAAGAGGCAACACGAGATAATGGCGGGAAGATAAAGCAGCCCCCTTGTGAGCCTGCAGAACGGAACGATCGCGCAACTGGCGAGATCATGAGAAGGACGCCCAGAAGCGCACGACATGCGCCACGCATTGGGGGCGTTCTGTCGGTCTGCGAGATAGACGCTCTAATCAGATAGATGCGCCGCCAAGAGCAGGAGGAAGAATAAGAAATGCCACGTCGAATGTGCTGGGGATGAGGGGCGAGGCGGCGCTGGTCGCGGTGCCAATGGTGTTGCACGAGGCTCGTTGACGGAGCGAATAGCAGTGGCTTGATAGGGAGAGGGCCTCGGTAACAGGTTGGGCGAGGGGCGGCGGCCGGCCCAACGACAACAACGAATGGTGATTGAACTGTCCGATGACCTGCCCATTCGTGATATCATATCTCACCTTTGCAACTTGTGCTGTTGATGTTATCTGGCGCATGTTTGCAGGCCGGCAGATGCGAAAAGTGAAGCCACTGGTAGGCAATCTGTCGTCTGGCCGCCTCGCCCTCGGTGGCGCCAGATAACAAAAGAGTCATGAGCCTGGCGTCTGCATTGGCAGTGGTCAATTCCGTGGGCGGTGGGCACGCAGATGACGATGACGACAACGAGCACGACGACAAGCCAGGATGGACGGGACGAATACTTGGTTTTCGCAGGCCGCATTTGCTAAGCAGTTGATTCGAGGAAAAGCGAAATGGCTGACTGCCGCTCAGCCTGGCCTGACCCGGGATGTAGGCTGGTTGGTAGGTTCGCTATGGGGTTGTCGGGGTCCGATGGCCTTACTCACCTGGTGGAAGGTTGATGAGTTGGCAGTCATTGCCCGGCCAGATGACCAGCATTTTTTTGAGCAATGATGATGCATGGACCGCCCACGCAACCGGCCAGAGCTTAAGAAATCTGATGGTGGGAAGGTGCGCTGGCTTGAATTGGATTGTGGGAAGGAGGGACGGGAACGGGGAAAGGATAAACGGGACGAGAGATCCGAGGGCCATGTGATGATTCAAGTTTGTGAACTGGAGATGGAGAATCGAGATGCAGCTTCTTCGCTTGACCGTTTGGGTATTCTTGATTTTCCACCGATAAATTGGGTTCTGTTTTATTTTATTTTATTGAATCTATTTTCTTGTCTTGTTTCAGACCCCGTATTGCGGCTTTGGTAGATGTTTGCGGCAAGTTGCTGAGTGACTCCTTCCTCGACTTTACGGTTGATGCCTATTAGAGCAGGCAGATAACAAACCTGGCCAAAAAAGCCGAGTTGGGGCCCAAGATTGCACTTTCCGCGGTACTTGTGTCTTTCTAATAATACCTACCTAATGTTAAGAATATCTGAGACGAAATGTAACAGCATTGAACAAATACAACCAAAAAAAATATACCGAAAACTACTTATCGTCGAATTATTCACTTGGGCCGTTTTACCCTCAGCTCGGAAGAGCCATCTGGGCATGCCTCACCTCCAGATACGCCCCCGCGATTGATCTATTTAGGTATATTCTGCACTACTGGCTTTCAGCGCGTCCGAAGTCTGTTGACGCTGGATGCCTGGGGCCCAGTGTGTTGCAGAAGTATGGCTGAACAACCTTTATCACAGTTGGAAGTTTGTCGCACCGCCTCACCCCTGCCTTGGACATTCTCATCTTCAGTGACTGCCGAAGTGTGGCTTGGTAGGGCGTTCCGTTTTCTGGTTTGCGGAGGGTGGGGTCACCGTTTTCTTCTCGAGATCAAATCCAGATGTGAATTTATTTTATTGCCCCCCTTATTTTTATTTTTATTTTTTATTTTCCCCAAGTCCCCTCGTCAATAGTACATCCCCCAACCACCACACAACAACAACCACAAACACACACACCCACGCCCCTCTCAGCTGGGCTGTCTGTCTCTCCCTATCGAGTGGCACCCACCACACACACCCACACACATTATCATTATCACCAGGACATACCCACCGCCGACATTGTTTGTCTCTGGCACCATCAATCGAGGACCCTTATGTCTCAGTTTCAAAAGGTTCGATGTCTCGGGTCAGATCCCTAAATAAATTTTTTTTTTCGACATGACCCTCAGCAGCGTAGTCCATTGGAAACACGAAACCCTTTTCCTTCCTCACGTGCTGTACAAATTGTAGACCACCGGGGCCGCCGCCCAGTGTTCTGGACCCTTGGATGTCTTGGATATCCCTTTCCCAGCCCAGCGGGTTCGCTTCTATATTTTGTCACTGCAACTTTGCTGTGATATGAAGATCCAGCTGTGATCATCACTGCGTGACATCTCCCTCCCCCGCCTCGCATCATGCCACGCACTGTTTGCTTGCTTGTACAGTACTATACTGTGGGCTAGCTATGCAGCTGGCAGATTGAGATTTTATTATTTTTCAGGACTCGTCGGTTGAGTTTTTCTTAGGTTGCCCATGGGCAAGCAAATACATGGTTTGCCCAAGCCGTCGAGGTTTGGCATTCAGCCACTTGCTGACAATCATGAACTCACAAAGCAATGGGGGTGTGTCACCACCAATCTTAAAATGAAAACGCAATAAATAATAATGAAATAAAAATTTGCACACATCGAGTCTGTTTGTGTTTGTGTATAGAGGTATGCTACATTGCCGCCCCGTACTCGTACTCGTCCAGCCCGTCACAGCCGTGGTACAGTACCACTGGTGCTCTCGTCCGATGTATTGTACCACCCGTCCGCTTCCCGGCCCGTTCTTTTGATGAGATTGGAAAGACAAACAAGACATGTGGATGACAGACAATGATCAAGGGCTGATGAAACTGCTACCTGATCATTTGTGTGTGTGTGTGTGTGAGTGTGCTGCCAGCTGCTTCTTCTTGGAAAGTTCTGGGCCTGAACACGGGATCACACCCATGATCATTCTGCGATCGAACGTGGGGTGGGGGTTCCCGCCGCCGGCACCGGAGCCGGAGCCAGAGTAAATACATTGCGGTTTCCCGGGTTCTGGCCCTTTGCACCGTAGCTGCACAGGTGATACTCATTTCTTGGCATAATATCACGGGAATGGTCAAAGGCCACCACAGCAAGGACAACGGCGGTTTGTGCTGGTACATACAGTCGGTATGTTGGTGACTTGATGATATTTGAAAACTCACATATTGAGGTGTTGGAACCATATGCGGCGTACCCCTGGGTCTATATCATATATCATATACGCGTTCAATCGCTATTTTTTAAAATTCTTTTTCTTTATCAAACACTTTTTGTGACTCTCCGACTCTAAAAAAAAAAAAAAGGGGGGGGGGGGGGGGGGGGGTTTAAAAAAAAAAAAAAGGGGGGGGTTATTGACTCTGTGACCTTGAGATATCAAAAAAAAAATTTAAAAAAAAAATTTTACACGAAGGCCAACCGGATATGTAAAAAAAATATAAATTATTAAAAACTCAACAAATGACCAATTTAGTCAGGTTTACAAAACCCATAAAAAAATGATATTGT
>JAPDFK010000326.1:0-52073 GCA_027569635.1 Lasiosphaeriaceae sp. G1095 | reverse complement strand
CCCCCCCCCCCCCCCCCCCCCCCCCCCCCCCCCCCCCCCCCCCCCCCCCCCCCCCCCCCCCCCCCCCCCCCCCCCCCCCCCCCCCCCCCCCCCCCCCCCCCCCCCCCCCCCCCCCCCCCCCCCGCAGTGCGAGGCAAGAGCCGCAATGAACAACGACCTCAGTGTCCGACGTCAGCCTCGTTGATAACAAAGCCATAGCGCTCGCTCTGTGTCAGGCGATTCAAGACACAACAGAATGATAGGTAGTAGGTATAGGTGTCACTCCGATTGGCGTTCGCCAGCAGGCGCAAACCTGCAGCAGTGCATGCAGACGGCGTGAGCCTAGGCCCCAGATAGCACTGCGTGTCTGGCATCAACTCGCTGGCGCGCTAGCTGGTGGAGATGTTGGCCGCAGAATGACATGTTGCTGTTTATTTATTATGCATGCAAGTCGACAATTCAAGTCGTGAGAGACAGGCCGTGCTGAAGACGGCCACTACTGGATGCAGTCCATTGGATTTGCCCGTAGGTGCCCAGGTACCTTACCAACCTTGGTAGGTACGGATATGTGAGCATGAGCGACTGAGGAACGGAAGGAACCTCCTGAATAACAATGAATATGGAATTCCTAATTCTTATGAATTATTGGGTATGGAATAACCCGTAGGTACTCTGTCTTGTCTGTATGGATTATGGTGTGGGTCCCTGTCGGGCTGCTGCGGCAGCTGGTAGCTGGTAGTTGGCAGCTGCAAGTCCCGCAAAATTCCCAACCAATCATGCAACAATTGGCATGGGCAACTTTTTGAAATCTTGGGCGCTGGAACTACTCTAACGACTGAATCGAGATACGTGAGGTTAAGGTCCACGGTCTTGCCGCGCCCCAAGAGCTATCACGACCTCAGCGATCCCCCAACCAGCCGAACCGACCGACCAACCGACCAACCGACCGCCCTCCCTCTCGCCTTGCCCTGACGCGGCACGCCTGCTGCGAGATGGACAAGCTTCTCCGCCGGGTGCGCATGGCCGAGGGCCAGGCCGCGCGGAAGCTCAAGCGTGCTGCCCTTCTCAAGTACAACCTCGAAAAGAAGCAGCGCCGCCGCGAGACCGGCCAGCTCAAGAAGATTGCCGGAAACCAGCTCGGAGCCGCCATCAAGTCCCGCCACGAGGACTGGGAGATGGGCCCCCTCGCTCCCCGCCGCGATGTGAGCAAGCTCGACCAGCACGGCAACTATTGGGGCTCCATCTCCCCCGAACAGGTCCTGCTCCAGACCACTCTCACCGATGAACAGAAGGATGCCCGCGCTGCCTGGGCTGGAGGGTCAAAGTACTTGTGCCTGGCCCAGGGCGACCGTGTTGTGGTCCTCGAGGGGCCCTACAAGGGCAAGATCGCCGCGATCCAGAACATCAAACGGGACATCATGGCCCTCGAGCTGAGCAACGAACTCCAAGTAAGCTTGTGCCGTGCCGTGCCCTTCATCTTTGTCCTCATTTTGCTTACACCCTGCCACCAATCAGGTAAACACCAAAATCCCCAGCTTCATGGTCAGCAAGGGGCAGTCGCCGGTCGAGCTCATGGCATCCGTGATACCCATCTCGGCGGTGCGGCTCGTGCACCCACTCCCGGACCCGGAGACAGGCAAGGTGCGCGACGTCATCATAAGAGAGCTCAAGCCCGTCAGCATATACCACGACCGGCCGACGAGGAGGACGTCTTTCTCCCGCGTGATTCCAGGCTTGAATACCCGGATTCCGTGGCCCAAAGTCGAGGCCAAGAAGTACACCGACCACCCATGCGACACGCTGCGCATCACTGTGGAGGAACGCACCTTTGTTCCCACGCTGCTGCGACCACCCATGCCCGAGTCCGTCGTTGACGAGCTCCGCAATCGTTACAGCATCTTCCGAACGCGCCACACGTCCGAGCACATCGCCGCGAAGGAGGCCGAGGAGGCGGCGAAGATCGCCCGAAAGAAGAGCGTCAACACCATGCTGTCGCCCGTTCAGGAGTACAACCGCAAGCAGCGCGAGCTCCGGCGGGCTCGCGGCCAGCCCGAGCTGACGGAGGAGATGCTCGAGAAGATCGGCCAGGTGATCCTGAAGAACAAGCTGGCCAGGGAAGGGGGAGCGAGTTCCTCGGAGAAAGTCGATGCTCAAATAAGCGACACCCAGGCAGCGGTGGAACAGATGTCGTTAGAACCCGAAGCACAAGGGGCGAACACCACCCTTGAGGATGAGCCTAGGCCGTTATAAGCTATATGTATTCAAGGGCTAGTGAGGAGGGCGATTTGTACTATATGTGCCCACGTTGTGTAACAATTATTGTGGATATAACCATTGAAAAGTCTATCTGAGTTGAGCTCCTAGTCAGGAAATTGGGATTCTTTTGTTTGGGGAATATCTGACGATGATTATTACTTAATAACCTAACCTATCCACAGCGAGCAATATTTAACACACGCTCGAATACGGATACTCGGATATAACCCAGGCCCGCCTTTAGGTCCCCTATGCTGAAATAATGCCTTTAGCTGAAGTTGTTGGCGTTTACCAATAGGGGGGAGTGTAGTCCCTCAATAACACAAGGTGCCTTTCTTATGACGGCCTTGGCGGAAGCCGTCAATGTATATAACCTATGCTGAGATCACAAGCCTTCGACTTGTGATTTCGACAACCTTTTTGGGAGGTTGGCGCAGTTGGAGTGTAGGTCAGTTGTCCCAGCCGTCACGGTTCTCACGAGAACTCCCTTCCCCATATCTAATCCCAGGCCTCTTTATAACGATTTCAATCACCTACTAACCGTATTTATCTCTAGCTGATTCCCAATTCTACGAGAGGATATCTTCTCGTGTTCATGAACTCCACCCCCCCGCCTTTTTGTCTGCATCGCATCCGAGACAGCATCTTATAACCTAGGTACTGATCGCAACACATATGCTACATAGGTATGACTGTGGGCTCGAGACCCCGTCCACTCTCCCATCAGTAAGCCAACAACTACCAGACTGGACCAGAGATCCCCTATGTCTCGAGTGTTGCCCTATGTCTCAAGTGTTGATTCTTCCGTTTCCCCCTGACTCTGTTTAATTAACCCCCTTTTCCTTACCCCTATTACTTTTTTTTTCTCCATTTAACTCAAGTAATCTTTCATCAACTAGAATACACGAAGATTTCCTCCCATCAGCAACAAGAAACACTCTACTTTTTTGACATAGCAGCCAGTTATGTGTCGAATATTGCTCATGGACGGAAATGTATTCCCCAGCCAGGGCAGTCACTTGTCACGTAGTGTAGTCTCTCTCTCTATTTACTCCGAAACATTTTTTCTCTCTTTATATTCACGCTTATCGTATACTAATCAATCATCATTGTCGTAATACCTTAGAAAAAGCATTCTTGGTTCAGAAAAGAAAAAAAGACAAGGAGACTAACGTAACACACTACTGAAAAAGACAATACAAGCCCGCCTGCTAGGAGGATGTGAGATATGATGCGAAAATACAATACACACACACGGGTCACCACTGACAAAAGTTAAATATGGAGTGAGTGTAAGTAAACTGAAACATGTGGGAAGAGAGAGAGGTAGGGTGAGAATAAAAGACAGTTGGCAGCGATTGTTGGTCAACGAGACAATAATGATAATAAAAAGGCATGAAAGAGAAACACTAGAACACAAAGAAGATAAAAACAAGAAGGACAAGAAGAAGGAGGGGAAGGAGAAGGAGAAGAAAACCTGATATCACACCGCATTCGAATACGACTCCGACTTCCTCCTCACACGCGACCCCTGCCTCGACGACGCAGACAAGTACTCGCCCCAAGTCGGACCAGTCGGGCCTCCTCCTCGCCTATCTCTGTCTCTGTCTCTATCTCTTTCCCTGTCATCTTGCTGGATAATCACGGGCTGCTGACTCCGCCTCTGACTGCTTCCACCACCACCACCAGTCCGGCTGCCGCCGCCGCCCGCCGAAATCGACGAAGAGCGGGATAGCTTACCTCTCTCACCGCCACCGCCGCCGCCGCCACGTGGGTCCTTGGAAGTAGCAGAACTATCTCTCTCTCTGCCGCGAGAGCGCGCGGCGTCGCGCTCCCGCAGGGAGGTCGAATCGAATTTAACGGATGAGGTAGACGGGGAAAGGGGGGACAGAAGGCCGCTCGCGTAGCTGCCGCTGCCGCTGCCGGACATGTCGCCTCCAGATACAGAGTGGCGGTGCTGGAAGGAAGGCGGGGGGCTGCTGCGACGGCGGGAGCTGCTGCTAGTGGACGACGAAGAGGTTAGGGGGGGCGGTCCGGAGACCGTGGCGCGGTGGGAGGACATGCGAGAAGAAGACGACGGCAATGAGCCCGGCGGATCGCGCCGAGCCGAGCCGTTGGAGATATATGATGAACGTCTGTTGTTGTTGCTGCTGCTGTTGTTGTTGTTGTTATTGTTGTTGTTGTTGTTGTTGTTGTTGTTGTTGTTGTTGTTGTTGTTGTTGATGTTGTTGTGGTAGTCGGCGTCGTCACGGGAACCGCGTGATGAACGCCTGCGTGGATGGTCATCGCCATCAAAGTAGGTCGTATCTACCTGTGATGACGCTGACGAGGATGACGAAACTACGCTCCGCGGCCGCTCGATTGGCCTATATCGTGACCGAGGGCTTAAGGCACGCGATTCTGAGGCTCGTCTGCTTCCAGTGCTCGCGTCTCGAGCAGTGGTAGTGCTCGTATTTATGTTATTGGCAGACCCCAGAGGGGGCGAGAGGTACGGAGCCCTTGTTGTGTTCCCGCCGGCGGAGAGCGGGGGCTGCATGTATTCGGTGGCCTTCCTCAAGGCGTCGTCGAGCAGTGCCCGTGCCTCGCGGTCGGGCTTCTCCGGTAGAAGGTGGCGCGAAATCTGCTTGGGAAGCCGCTCGGGCTTTCCATCTAGCAAACTGTCGGCGTTGACAGGCAGGGCGCAGACCATCTTGGCCAGCCGTCGAGCCTCTTCGTTGGGGTACGCCCGGATGACGCAAGTCATCCATTGGGCCCAGCCCCTGAGCGTTAGTCCCGGGACACATGGCCGGGACCGCGGCTCGGCTGGCACGAGATAGTACTCGCATCCGAGGCGGTGGTATAGATCGGCCACTCGTTCATATGTGTCACGGCTGCGGCCAAAGAAAGTGGCTTTCCAGATCATCACCTGTCAGTGACCGTTATGAAGCTAGTTTCTGAACGGCGGGGGAATAAGCATACCAGCGAAGTGAAACATCTCAGTCTCAATCTTGTGGTGCGAGTAAAACGCTACCATCTTGTCTGGCGTAACAACGTCGGTATTCCGGGGCATGTACTCATCCACCTGCATTCAGGGGTCAGCTGTTTTGTTCTCCACTGATTTACTTGGTCGATGACAACGACTTACAATATATCGGGCGACACCCTTAAACACCTGTTCTGATCTCTTGGTTGGGAGGCCCTGCTCGTCAAAGAGTACTCCCCACTTGGAGTCGACCGCGCTCATCTCGATGACTGGCGACGTAGGGCTCGCAATAGAAGCTGCGTCTGATCGATTAGAAGCTGCCAGTGGCGGTGGTGCGTTGCTCCATCGAGACTCAGTCCGTCGGCCAGGTGACGTTGGTGTAGCTGATATCGACACCTTGTCCGCTGTCTCTTGCCGATGAAGAGGAGGATGGAAGGGTCGCTCGGCGTAGACGGTTGAAGATGGGGATGGCCCACCACCAGGCTGAGAACCTGGTTGTGCCGAGGGGCGTGTCGACGACGCCATCTCAGGGCCTTGTTGCACGGTGGCATCTTTGCCCCCATTATTTCCCATGGAGTCCTTCACTTGCTCTACTGTTGACACAGATTCGTCAGTACGATGAGATCGGGGCACCGTGTTGAGAGTTGAGAATGCTGGTCGACTTACACTCCTCCCGGATCATCTTCCTGATCTGCTCAATGACGCTGACCGGAACGGTACCCGGAGTGGGCTTGGTATGGGCTTCTCCATCTCGTCCTGGGGCTCCTTCCCCGGACGGGACGGGCGTTTGAGGCGCCGTCTTCTTAGCAGAGTTGTTATCCAGGGGTTCGGCCAGAGGCATGCTGGTGACGGTCTTCACGCCTTCTGCCCCTCCCTCCGCGGCCAAATCATCGTCATCTGACTCGCCATCCGAGTTACAGCTCGAGTCGCTATCATCGTCGTCCGAGTCCGTTACAGTACCGAGGTCCACAACTTCTTGGTCTAGCCTCAGGCGAGGGCTGGCGGCAATAGCAGCATTCCCCGAACCCGACGCCGTCCCTATCAGCGTCGCCCGGCTCCAGTCTCCGGTGACGTGCTGGGCGGGCACGGTTAACTCCTTTTCGCGGGCCGCAGTCCTCATCAAAGTGGTGGCCATAGTAACCTGGGTAATCGATTGGCCGGCCTTTTCTTCCGTCCGGATGGATATGGATGCGAGGCTGAGCAAAATGATGGGTTGGGCAGTGAGAGAGAGGAGCTGAGCTGAAATGGCACAATCAAGCCCGCCCTGTCACAAACGGGGCTGCAAGATGAAAAGGAAGGGCGAAGCAAAAACAACCAGCCATTCAGTCAGTCGATCAGAAACGATAATGCAGCAGTTTGAAAAGTGGTGGTGTACCAGCAGCAGTAGCAGCAGCAAGGGTGGTAGGGCGAGGGAAAGAGAAAGAACAGCGACAAGAGCAGGAAAACAAGTGCAGACATATAAAGGCAGGAGCAGACGGAAGACAGCGCCATCGCCCCTCCATCTTTCCCGGAGCTGAAGGTTCTTCTTGGAAGCCTTCCCCCCTCCCTCCCACCTTGAGCCGAGACCAGCAAGTCTGACGAAAAAGAGGGCATGAATTTCCATCTAACAGAAAACAGACGCGCGGTCATTTTTTGGGGGGGAGGGGGGCAAGGCGACAACATACATGACTGAACTGACCAACTAAGTTAGTTTGCGCCTTCTATTTCGAAAAAAGAGGAAGAAAAAGAAAAAAGGTGAGTGAGACATATAGAGGAAGCTCACCGAAGCCAAAAAAGATCGAGCCCGCTTCGATGCCTGCCTACGTACTTGCCGAAGGAGGGGGAGGGGGGAGGGGCAGAGGAGATACACAAAACTCATTGACACACACACACACACATACAACCCGGGCAAAACACGCCCGCCCCATGGGTGGCCCGATCCTGGTTTATAATGCAAAGATCGCCCATGTTGTTTTGGAAATCTGTGACTGATTATCAGCTGTTATAACGGGAAAAAAGCCTTATCTTGGAATCGTGTCGCTCGTCTTCTTTCTTGCTGGCAGGAAGGTAGCAAGCCGAATAAATAAAGTGCATGTTTCAACTTGTCCGTAAGGCTGATGATGTGTTACGTAACCTCACAGTCGACCGTAAAGCCATCTCATGTCTGTGAATAACACGCAATACCTGCCCTCATCTACTTGCCCCATGATAAGGAAGATAGAGCAGCGAGGATGGCTTTGAGAATGACTCAGCTCAAGGCTGTGCCGCGCTTGTGATGGTGTGAAGTGGAAAAGCGGAGAGGTGCTGTGGCGCTGGCAGCCTTGTCAAGTTGTGATAACCCGACCAATCTCGGAACAGCAAGGCACACAGCAAGCAACATGACATACCATGTGAATGCTTTACAAAATGCGGTATGATAAGCCTTTCCTATCCGCTGGAAAATGAGAAAGGAGGGGGTTAATCGTCCGGGCTTGAGCCACTTCACATTCCAGCCGTCACCTGAGAGACTGAGTTAATGACGATTCCTATGAAATAAGAAAGCATCTAGTTAGTCTACCGGCTCGTATCCTTCCTAGGCTACTTGTAGACTCAGTGATCCACCAACTCAAATGTGTATTTTATGGCCTATCAGGCAAGATCCCATGTGAAATCGATAAAGAAAATGAAGAAACCATCGCAGCTAAAGGAAAATGAAGAAATCATCGCAAACCATGCGCAAGTCAATAAGGCCCATCCCCTCCATCTCAAAGTCCCGTAGGACATCCGTATCAAAGAAAATATGTGTTGGCGCTGCAGATATCCCTCTCTACGCCGAGACTGGTTCCAAGAAAATGACACTCGATCGAAAGGAACCCCAAAGCACTGACAATGCCAATTGCAGACTATTGTCCGTGACACCTTACAGTTCGTCCGCTGACTCTCCGTCGTCTTCATTTGCCTGCGTGTTCTGGGCATCATCTCCGGAACTGCCCGAACTCTTATCATATCGTAGATAGTCTGGCAATTCGGGCATAATTCTGCGTGGTGCCTAGGGACGAGGTTAGTAGACCGAAATCATTTTCTTAGGTTGGCGGGACATACAGGCTTGGCCCAACCGCTCGCTCCAACCTTTACCGGCTCTTTGGCTATCTGCACCGTAGGTGTTACGTCTGATGCAATGGTTGGGTTCCTGACCATGCGGCGATGCTCGCCGTTTGGACCCCATGCGTTGAACGACACAGGGCCTCTCGGCACATGGCCCACATTGGATGTTCGAGTAGTCTCCGTCTCAGATGCTGCCGAGCTCATAGATGGTCGAGACCCGAGAGACCCAGTCAGAGCGTCGTCCATCGGGGGCAGAAACCAATGCGGAGCGGGAGTTGGCTGCTTCTGGGAGGTGGACTCTGCCGTGTCATCTCGCCGAAAGTCATGATTCGCAAACACCTGGTGGTCCTTCAGATTTCCCTGATACGCGAGTCGACTCTGCATATCGGCAGCGGTGACTGGGGCTCCGGGCGGGGGTACCGATATCGGCTTTTCGTCGTCGCCCTCATAGAGTTGCCACTCTGTGCAATCCTCGCACCACTAAGAATATATTGTAAGAATCTTGACAAGTATTGCCGGGGTCAGCGGCAGCGACATACATTCTTGCCATTGCGTCGGGTGCTCTTGCTGAAGAACGCGAGCTTACGGCGTCTACGGCATGGACCCTGGCAGAGAAGGTCCCTTTCTGCAGCGGAGTGCTCCCGACACGTAATGCCAGAGGAGGCTGGCGTTGCCATTCCGGCGCGGGCTCGAAGGTCATAGTTGACGAGATCCTTTTCAGAGAACTCGTTTCTTGGCTTCCATGCTCCATCAACAGAGCAACAAATCCTGCGAAACGAGTTAGTTTGTTGTCGGTTAAGTACAACGCATCGACATACCGGCCAGCCACCGCAGCACTGGAACTAGACAGCAGTCAGTATCCCTCAGATCGGCCCAGAAACTAGAAGAACTCACACCATTTCCTCCTTTGGAGCTCCCACATTCGACGGGTTCTTGGACGTAGCCGATGATGGGTTGCCACGAAGGACCATTTTGCCTGTATTTATGTCGGAAACGTAAGATGGGAATTCTGTGAGACAGAGAAGGTCAAAGCTGAACCAACTGGGCAATTGGAGGATGGCGGTAGACAGAGGTGCTCTGGATAAGAGTTCAAAGGAAAACAGCAGAGTGGCCAGGATGAAGTAACGTAAAAGTGAAAAGGGAAGAATATCAGGCAAAGATGTTCTGGCGCCGTTTCGTTAGAGGCAGAAATGAAGTTGGGAGGTCTAGGTTTGTGGCAGAGGATCAGAAGACCGAGACTTCGGGGGCAGTGGAGAGGACCTGGAGAGGACCCGGGGAGGAAGAAGTGTGAGTTACCTAGTAGGAAAGGTTGGTTGAAGACCCTGTAGTGTTGTTCAAGCGGTTGCTGCTCGATGAAAAAATATCGCGACAACGCGTTTTATCTGGCTCGTGTGAGTAAGGAACTGAATACGAGACAATGAAACCGGCAGGTCTCGAATAAAGGATCATGCGTGAATGTGAAGAGAATAAAGAAGATATGTAGGCGGTGTGTTTATTAGGGAAGGATTAAAGATGCAGCAGGAATAGACGATTCGAGATAGTAGGCACCGGGGAAGCTTCCAGAAGAGCAGGGCTCGAGAAGATAGAAAAGGAATGAAGGTTCGAGTATTGCTTGGTTAGTTTAAGGAACGAAGATCCGAGTATTGCTTGGTCGGTTTCTGGCGTAATGACTTCTGGTTCGAGGAAAGGTTCTGATGAATATGGAAGGTGCAAAGGAAGAAGAGGTCCGTAAGGTGCAGTTCACTCAATATACTACTGACCTGTGTTTTTGAAGGTGAGAAGACGCCGTCTCTGGGTATTTGGTAACCATCTGGTATGCCCCGTGAAGCTCTACGGCTGCGGATATAATGGTAAGTTAGGTAGGTGACCTGAGTGTCGAGGAGGCGAGGAAGAGAGAAGCTGAGAAGGCGAAAAAGAAGGAAGTTGAGGTGAGGAAGAAGGAACTCTGAGTCGGGGAAGGAAGTTTGTGATCTGCCCCCCCCCTTGAGATCGTTCCTGCCTCGAGAAGCAGAGTTACTGCTCTATGTTAAATGTCTTTGGAATCTGGGAAAGGAATGAGGAAGCTGAAGTTACCGGAAAGGCAGAAAATGCAGGACCAAGATGACGGGCTTGGATTGTAGAACCTACCGTTGGAGTGGAGGCAAGGAGGGCGTGATTGACTGGGCATCTGCCGCATCCGAAACCAAAGCAGGTAAGAATGAGTGAGAAGTCTCAAAGACGGAATAGCGACTCCCTAGTGGGCCTTGTGATGACGATAGGAAGAACACGCCGTCAGCCGTCCCAACTATCAGACGGGCTATTCGTGATCTCAACAATCACCTGGAACTAAAATAAAAGACAATTCACCAGAATAGGTATACATTGTCAGGTATCTATTGTGGTAAACTACTTATTGTCGGTAGCCCAGCGACACAATCGCTCTGCATTGTAGGAGCAGGTTTCTGATCTCTCGTGCCCTTTGGCCAAACTGACCTGAGATGAATGAAGACCCTGCTTGGTTTGCATTGGCCCCTTGGAAACTATCGCCAAAGGAGTTTCCGAAAAAAGTACACAGAATTTGCTTGGTGATAAAAACAATACGGCTGATCGCCCAAATGGGTTGGAGGTTTTGTTGAGAGAGCCTTAACACCCAAACAATGTTTACTGTCTCTACAACGACACAATGTATAGACGAATGCAATGGAAGATAGAAAGCAAATGACATGATTGTAAGTAGTTACGGTTGTCTGGTCGAGCACCTCAAAGGTTACAGAGTCTTTCGTCAACCCACTTCAAAGTCAAACAGAAGACCGATGAATGCCTCGAGAGCCTTGGCGGCAACAAATTCAAGTGAATTTGCGGTTTTCATACTTCTGGGTCACGACATGCGAGGCAACGATGGTCCCAGGCACCAAGGAAACTCAGGCCCACTCCTAACTTTGGAAAAAAGTAAGACGAGAAACCAACAGCTATCGAGTACTCAATGGACAGACAGCACTGCCTTTGGGTTTGTGCAGCCTCACCTCCAAACTGATCCGTCTCGCTTCAACTTTAATAAATACAAACCAACCCAGGGTAAGCAGGTCACCGGGGGCAGTGGAAAAGTCCACTCTATAGTAATACTACCTGCTCGGTGTTGAGTCAAGTTATCGTTAACCAGTACTCTACATATGAGAGGGCCCAAATCCCAGCCGGTGTCAGCCGCCATCTGGGGCTTGCATGGCTGGACGGGGCAGGCATTTTTGAAAAGTCCCTTGTCCCGAATTGGAAAAGCCAGGGAGTGATCAAACTTCTCAACGCACAGAAAAGGAGTCGAAGCATCAATCACATCACGGTGTGGCTGGCACCACACAGACAGCAAACCTCAGCCGGATTGAGAAAGAGGTCCATGCTCTTCTCCACGTCGGCCGTGGTCTCCGTTTTGGTGGCGCATGAACATTCCCTCAAGGCTTTTCTTCCTTTCGTCTCTGGTCTTTGCTTTCCTAGCCGCGGGCGGGCGGCCAAAGCAGAGGCCCGGGTTTATGAATGGGCCCGCTTGCATGAACTCTCTAAGTGAGAGGGGGTTGGGGTTCTTAAGAGAGCGAGGGATAGGCCCTGGGAGAGACGGGTGCCGCTGTGAACTTGTACTTTGCTGCCGGCTCTGTGCAAGGCTCTAGAACTCTCTATACTGGGAGGCTAGGGCCAAGTCCACCGAGTCCAGAGTCCGGGCTGCGCGGCTGTCTCGGCCAAAATCCAATCTCCTGAGGAAAAGGGGTCGAAAAAGTGAGCTGCTGGGAGAAACGAATGACTGTCGATCGGTTTTACTGTATGTAGCCTGACTCGAGAGGAAAAAGCTGCTCTGTTTAAAAGTGACAACCGAGACAGCTCATCCTAGACCATTGATGCCAAATATGTTAACCACCTGTGCTAGCCGAGTCTTTGTCATTTGTATCGTACCCAACCGCTCCCATGGCGTTCCCGGCTGTTTCCCCTTTCCCGACTTGGCGGGGAAACCTCGGCGTCGAAGGATGGAAGCATCGAAGCTTCCCAGAAGCTTTCAGGCTTGTTGGTCTCCAGCAAACACCACTTAGCCTTGTGTGTTGCATGGTACGCGTCACGTAGTTTTTGGAAATTATTGGTATATATTGTATTAAGACTGTCTTGGACGATAGAAAGGCAACGTCGTGGCGATGCGAAGACTTCAGGCTATTCTGACAATGAGAGTGGGAATCTCGGTTTTGTGCTGAGGTTATGTCGCGGAGGAGCTTGGAGCCTTGAAGTTGCCGACAGGCCAAACCCGCCAGAGCCGGACCACCTGTGGCTGGCTAGCAACTGCCCCAACTGGGCTTGGCTTGGTTCCAGTACCAAGGCACTACCAGGGGTCTCTTCGTCATTGTGGCAAATGCGCGGAACCCGGGAGTTGTAAAGTTAGCGCACCTGGTCGCTAGTACTGAGGGGGGTCCCAGTGCACTGTGCCTGTGTAGTCACTGTACGCTAGTGTGGTGCCCCTTGACGGCGTCCAGAGTTGGCTGTAGCGTTGCTGACTGACACTCCGAAGTAGCTGAAAGAGGACAGGAAATGGGCAGCCATGACCAAAAAGGAAAACGTACCTGCACATCCATGCAGGCTGTTGTGGTCTTGCGTTCACCCTCGTCGGAGACACGCACCGATTCGCGATCGAGGCCGTTCAGCTCTTGGCCTCTTGCTTGCGTCGACTCGTAAACGGGGTGCTGCGCCTGCAAAGTGATGGCGAGCTGAGGGAATTGCGCCTCTGCCTTCCTCTGCTCTCCACTTGCACTGCCAGATCGGTGCAGCCTGTTCTTCTTCTTTTCTACGGAATACCTACATATTTTCTCGTCTTTACGGTGGAACTCGTACGCATCTCGCGGAGTCGTGATCCCATGCCGCCGTTTCTGCCCGTGAAAGTGGCGGCTTGGCGTCGTCCATTGAACCTGTGATCGGAAACATGCCCCTTTTAAGTGGAGAGCTGCTCGAGTGGCTTGGTAAATGAGCACGGTGCTGATTATTGCTTCTGCCACGCTCCCATTGGTCTCTGGTGGGACGATGCTCCATCAATGAACGGAACACCTTGTTGCGGACTAAGAGTGGCTTTATGCGCGCGCCCAGGGCATGTCGCAGGTCTTGCCGCTGCGACTTCTGAGACAGCAAAGCAAAAATCGCACTTCCTCCCTCATGTTAATAAACGACTGCACCGTCTGCACGGTATACCGCCATACAGGACGAACTGCGTGCGTGTGGGAAGTAAATGGGTAGTCTGCTGTCAGCGTCGAGCGAGCCGAGAGCCAGAGGTCGTGTTTCGGGCTTCTCGCCAGTAAATCGCTTCATCTGAATTTCCATCTTCTCCCCGCCAGCCTTGGAACTGCCCAGTGTGCCCAGATGCCGTGGAGCCATACTAGGTTGTATGTAGTAAACTCCGTAGTCTAGACGAAAACCCGTTAGTAGCTGTCAATCCGTCGTCGACAGCCTAGACGGTGCAAAATCAGCTTTGTCGAATGAGGCTCGACGCGACCGTGTTGATGGCAATCCCAGCCAGTGAGAAACCCCACGGCATCTGGCGGGCAGTGCTTCGAAACAAACCCTCCAATGCCATCATCGGCAGTCTGCAAGTGCTGCGTCACGACCCTCTCCAACCTCTCGTTGCTATTCTTGCCGGCACCGCCATTGGCGAACAGCATTTCCTTGCAGGGGCAGTTGGTTTCCTGTAACCATGGGCGAGAAACATCTCCGGTCGCTGGCAAATGGGACGCATTGTGTTTTGTGTGCACATACCGAAGGTACCTTGTCTATCTATTGTGTGTGTCTTGTACATGTACCTATCTCACTGAGCAAACAGCCGGATTTCCAATGCAGGTGGTGGATGGGTGTGGAGGAAGAGGTACCAAGGTCGTAGGGGCAGAGCCCAGCAACCAGTGCTGGCTCTTGGTCTTGCAGGCCTGTCAGCGAGCGAATACTTGTAGGTACGCACCTCAGCGACTGTATGTTTAGGTTGATAGTAACCCTTATGTATTGGGTGTTCTGGGCTGGGATTCTAATAAACCCCGCGAGACCGTCGTTTCTGTGAAATTCGAACTCTTCAATCGCAACATTCGCCAGCGTCTCGGAGGCTTATCCGGCCAACGTTTCCAATTGTCTGTCTGACTCTAAATTCGATCTGGATTCGAATCGACGCCTTTCAGACCCGACAAGAATTTTTTTCGACGCCTCCAAGCTGCTTTTGGCCAGGGTTATGTCGGGTGCGACCGCCATTTCTTTTTTTCCCCTGCTTCAACCCCAGTCTTTGACCCAATTTGCGGCGAGGAAAGAGCAGGCTCCTCCGACTCACTAGCGAAATTGGGGTCCCCTATCGTTTCTCCAAGTCCACCCCGGCTTCATTTGATTCATGCTAAGGAGGGCCCCCCAGACTCCCGTCCCACAGAACAGCGGCCCTTCCTCTTTCACCCAGCGATCTGACAATTGGAAAGAAATCACCGCCCTCCCAGTGCCCACTGTCTATGAAGGAGCTGGTACCCTTTGCGGAACGCTCGTCCACTTGTCTCTTCAACAGCCTTTCCTTTCCCCCCCTCGAGAGTTTGGCAAAGGCGCGACTTGGGTCCATGTCCTGACTGAGCAAAGCGAGCAACACGGGCATCCAGCAAATCCCAGCGCCACGACCAGCACCACCACACACACACACCACCACAGTGGAAAGGCCGCCTGGGAGAGTGTGCACTACGACGACTCCCGACACTTCAACTCTCCTTTCATCAGACTCCCATCGCCCGAGTCAAATCCAAACAAGGAATAAACCACGCAGCCTTTATGCCCCTGGGGTCAATCTCTCGTTTCTGTTATTACACCCACAACATCAATTTGCGCTAGCTCCAGTTGTTACGTCTGCGATCGTCCATCCGTACCGTCGCCGCTCCAGGCTTCCTGCCCCGATCGTTCCCAAGGGGCCCGCACCCGCCGCGAGACTCTGTGCCCCCCAGCTCAACTTCCCCTGCCTGCCTCTCCCTTCAATCCCACACCATCATTTCATGTCGTTCGTTCCCGAGAGCATACTCGTCCGCTCCTTCTGACTCGATCTCCCGAACTGCTCCTCGCTGCAGACTCGCAGTCGCATTTGACTCCCCCGGCGCAAACACCCACACATACACAGACAACATATACAACCTCGCCCGACTGACTCAACTGTCATCTACAACGACAACGACGACGGCGACGCCTTTCCACCTTTTGTTTATTGCGATAGCCCGCCGTCTACGCCTACCAGTCATTCATGCCCCGATAACCACGTTCCGCTCTTTCACAGAGCTGGTTTTTGGGAATCAAGGCAACCGGCGTCTTAGCTTTGGCAAGGGGGCGAGCGTTCACGATACCTATCGACCGACTCAATAGCGCCCGGTTTTGTTTTTGTTCAAATCGAAGCACTCGCTAGCTCGACGGATTGGTTTCCACACAATGACTGTCACACATGACCTGACCCATCGCGGGTCTACCCAGGCAATCAATGGGATGGCTCTCGAGGATAGATTCGAGGTGTTGAAGGAGATTGGTGATGGAAGCTTCGGCAGTGTCGTGCTGGCAAGAGTGCGAAGCGCGGGCGCCAGTGTTGCTCGCCGCGGCACGGTGGTCAGTACTTTGCTCCGCCCAATGATCCTCTTATCCTGACAAGGTGCTGCTTCTAGATTGCCATTAAGACGATGAAGAAGACCTTCGAGTCCTTGACACCGTGCATGGAGCTGAGGGAGGTCGTATTCCTCAGGACCCTCCCCGCTCACCAGCACTTGGTTCCTGCCCTAGACATCTTCCTGGATCCGTTCACCAAAAAGTTGCATATTTGCATGGAGTATATGGAGGGCAATCTATACCAACTTATGAAAGCCAGGGACCATAAATGTCTGGACAACGCCAGTGTGAAGAGCATCTTGTTCCAGATCATGCAAGGTCTTGAACATATACATGCTCACAATTTTTTCCATCGAGACATCAAGCCAGAGAATATCCTTGTATCGACATCATCTCACCAAGACTACGCAAACTCATTCCGGCGATATTCCGCAATGGTAACGCCACCCTCCACCCCGCCAGCCTACACTGTCAAGATTGCAGATTTTGGCTTGGCACGAGAGACGCATTCGAAGCTGCCTTACACCACATATGTCTCGACACGGTGGTATCGCGCACCAGAAGTTCTGCTAAGAGCTGGTGAGTACTCGGCACCGGTGGATATCTGGGCCATCGGCGCTATGGCCGTCGAAGTTGCTACGCTAAAGCCCCTTTTCCCTGGCGGAAACGAGGTTGATCAAGTATGGAGAGTTTGTGAGATCATGGGAAGCCCGGGCAACTGGTACAATAAAGCCGGTCTCCGTGTGGGCGGGGGGGAATGGAGAGAAGGGACCCGCCTCGCTGGGAAGCTCGGGTTTTCTTTCCCCAAGATGGCGCCTCATGCCATGGACACAATTCTCCAAGCCCCGCAATGGCCGACGGCACTGGGAAACTTTGTGACATGGTGTCTGATGTGGGATCCCAAGAGTCGGCCAACATCAACCCAGGCACTCGCTCACGAGTACTTCAACGATGCTGTGGATCCGTTGCGGCCGAAGTCTTCAGCGTCAAGGATGCTTGGACGAAAACAATCAGATCTTAGTCGGGGGAAGGACTCTAACGTATCTACGCCGACTTCGTCGAAACCTTGGTACAGGAAATCCTTGATCGGAGGACGCTCGGAGACCACAGAGGTGGTTGCTGCACCGCAGCCCACTGTTAAAGAAAGCCCTGCTCCTCCTCGGCCCACACCACCGGTGCATGCCATTCCAGAGGTGACGGTTCCAAAGGCAAAACCAGCACCTAGCAAGAGGACAACATGGGCCGCTCCATCCAACGCTGCACCAATGCCCATCCTCCCAACCATTCGCCCCATTTCTCCCCTCTCTGACGCTGTGACTGCACAAGCAAGCAGTAAGACGCCTTCCTACAACGACGCATATGTAATTGCTACCCAAAGAAATGCCCCCGTGGAAGAGAAGTCGACGAAGAAGATTGGCCGCCAACTATCGGTCGCCTCGAGCACAAATCATTATGCCGAACTTCACAGGCAGCAAGCTGAACGGGCGCTGAATGGCAACTCTGGCCTTGCATCACCGCCCAGTGGCGGCCAGAAGGAGAGCTTTTTTTCGCATCTCCGGAAAAGAGCAAGGAGGTTCTCCGGGCGGCATCAGACACCCATCTCACCAACCTACGACGATGTCGAAGCTCAGGCCGGCTGTGGGCCTTGGGCAAGCAACCGGTCATCCATGGTCATTGACAACCAGTTTCCCAACCCTATCCCGAAAGATACATACGAGTCTTTGGACAAGACACTGCGGGACGGCCCGCATGTAACACATGTCACTGAGATCCCACCGGCACCGCCAGCCCATCAGACATCGCCGAGCAGCAACTTGAAGCGTCATCACTCGCTGCCGCACCACCAGCCAAGATCAGTGGATAACCTGCTTGGTGCTGCACGCGGATCTGGCCCAATATCCAGCCGAACCCGGAGAGCGCAAGCAACACAAGGCGTTCACCAGTATGATGCCCCTGATGAAGAGGACGAGCTCTTGGACGAGGTTCTTACGTCAACACGGCGTGTGATGAAGCGGCTGGAACGGGACCCGCGGCCACTAAGGCAATCGGCCAGCAATCTCGTGCTTTCGAACCCGTATCCCACACCATCTCCTTCTGCCAGTGGACACGCCATGCTCTATGGCGATGGACAAGAGGCAGTTACCCCGAAGCCCCTGGACCTCAACAAGAAGACCCCTACGTACAAATGGCCCACGCCTCCCTATGATGAAAGCGATTGGGCGGCATCAGCTTCAGCAAGCATATGGGCGGCAGGGAACCGCTTCTGATGATACGATGGTGTTTGCGGTCGCTTAACAAAAGTCTTTGGTTCCATGGAATGGTGTTTGGGTGTGTTTCTGGGAGGCATCGCACGTTTATCGGTCATCATCACTCGTTTTCAGCTCGACTTCTGGTTCTCGCGGGGACTTGCCCTTGATGCAGTCTCTTGCCCGGTTTATCGTCACACACGCTACTCAGACGTGGAATTTGTTGCGGAAGCTTCGACCTGCCAATACCCCCTCCCAGGATGTTTTCCATTTTTTTTCTTCGAGCAGGGGCTAATATCTTGGTGCGTTTTTTGCCATTCAAATACCCCCCATATAGATTGAAGGGCTGGGATTTACCAGCCGCCGTCGCGAAAGTGCACGGAGATCAATTTCAGCGTCACAGAGGTTTCCTTTGTCAGACACCACACTCAACTGTTGGAGTTTCATGTTATATAACATCATTTTTTCCCTTTTTTTTTATTTTTTTATATATATATATTTTTACCCGACATTACTTCACTGGACACACACACACGCAACGTACAGATCCCCACACAATCGCGGCGACGAATGTGGGGTAGACTTTTTCTTTATTGTTATACCTTCACACCATTCAAAGTATCATTTTTTCCCCTCGAGATTTCCCTCGAGTGTTTCATCAAACAGCGGGCATAAAATTAGTTCGCTTACGTGGATGTGACTGAGAGAGTCAAACGGAGAGAAAGTACGAAATTTTTAGAGAAGTGGAGCATTTTCAAACCTTCCACGAGGAGGAAAATCTATCCATCTGTACAAAGAAAGGACGCCAACTCGTTACGCATATTATTTGGCTTCCCTCTTCCTCGACAGAAGAGGGGGTAGGGAAGGCTGAGTTGAGTTGTATGTAGAAAGACGACTACTTATTATTCTTGAGGGTTGAGGTCCTGATTGCAAGTAAAGCGGTTGTTGAAATAAGATGCACATATATCTCTTCACGAGATTATTTCGGTCTGACTGGATATCTTGAGATTTTGAGCACGACCTTTTTGAGGCTATCATATATATACCCGGGTTATTTGGGGCGTAATCAAGCCTTGTATTCTGAATTTTCATCTTATCTGGAATGACTATTATGTTGGATGAACGAACTGCTGGCTGTTTTCTACCCTTCCTCGAGCCCTTGTTTACGTTGTTTAATCGATGTGTGTCCAGGTTGGTGATGCTTTGCCGAGGCAGGGAAGTCCCTCCGACTGCTCTCCAAGGATGCGGACTTTTGCTGCTGGACACACTCCACGAGTCCATACCCCCCAGCTGGGTCTTTAAAACGTCTGCTTGCAAGGAGGATGCCTTTGCTTATTGGTTTTTTCCTTGGGTCGTTCCCTGCCCAGCCAGGAACTGGCCGGCGACTGCGTCTGGCCCCTTTTCAACATCAATCATCCATTCCGATCTTATTTACCACACCTGTTAGCTACATCATTCGTTGTGCTCAACCATCGCACTAATAGTATTTGATGCGGTTCCGAATACAGACTAATTCACTCTCTGAATTAAAAAATTTTTAAAAAAATTTAAGGAGAAAAAATAAAGAAGACGGCTGCCTTGAGGCCTGTTTGCTTCTGTGAAATATTTTGGGGTTGATTTCATCATGCACAGCCCAGTGAAATGCCTGGTCTTGGGATTGGGTCGTTCGTTCTCTATTCCCCCCCCCCCCCCCCTCCCCCCTTTTCTTGCAGAGCTTTTGCCAGCGCCGCGTTCGTCTTACCTACATATTCCATCCCATCTTGCTTAGCTAGGTTACTGGTTAGGTACCTAGGCTGATTTCAATGCATTGCCGCCTGCCTGCGTGTTTCCAATGTCGGGGGCCCCTTTTGGCAACCTCGAACTCGTTTCCTGCGCTATATCAAACGAATGTGTTTTTCAAATATAAAAAAAACAAAGAGAGAGGGTAAAATGGCACGAACCTGAGGCAATCATCACGTGCTGGCATGGATATTGGGCTGGGGCTGTTGGCGGTGTCTGTTGCATTGCAGTTCCAATTATTGCAGTGTCGACTTCAGCTCAGCCCCGCGTCGTCCCTGGCGGCCGCAGGCAGGCTACACAGCGGGGTTGGAAGACAAGCCGCCAAGCAGCACAACCCTCACCACCATCGCGACTTACTACCTAGCAATCCAAGGCAGCAGCATTCCAAACAGCACCATTCGACACAGCATCCGCGCAAAGTCCCATCTGCAGGGCTCCTTTTTTTTGGCCTTTCTTTCTTACAGCAGGCCGCCTAAGTTGCGTAACAGCGGGCAGGAGTACGTCATATTCCTACGCGAGCGAGTGGGCTGCCTTATCTCTTCCAGCAGTTTGGAACCTTTGATCAGTGCACCACCTGGTGGGATCTTACATAGCAAGCAAGGCAGTTCGCGCACACGGCGGAGTCACAAACACACACACACACACATACACACACACACCTTGCCTCTAGGTAGTTAGGACGAAAGAGGTTACCACCATTCACGCGTCTGTTCATCTCTCTTTGTACCTACCTGGTGCTGTCTATAGGTCGGGCTGGCTAGGGGAGAAAAAAGTGGTTGTTTCTCTCGTTAACAGGTGGTCTCTTTTTTTTCTCACCTTGTTTTGTTATCGTCTCGTTCGTTGCTTGGTCTTGTTTTATTGCTTTTCTCCCCGACGCTGTTGCCGCCGTGCACGCACTGCTTAGGTTTTGTGTGTATGGTTGCCCTTGTTACATCATCTCGGGAACATAACCTCCATCCTATACGGCCGACTATCTCGGTAGGCCTTCCTACAAGACATCGCCCCACTTGTTGGCGGATGGTATGAAAGACTGAGCGGTTGTGGGAGCTTATATCAACACCATGAGCATCAATCTGCCCATTCACCAGCCGTCGCCAAGCCAGAGAAACCGCGACAGCAGGAACTACTTCACCAACACCAGCACCACTCCCACAAACACCAAGGAGACCCCTCCACCCTTTGCTGAAGCTATTAATGGCCCCGTGAGGGAACCCGCGAGAGAGCTTGCCCTGATCAATGACCGGCTTATTGTTGGTATCGACTTTGGAACTACCTTTTCAGGGTGAGTCCCCTATCCCCTATCTACCTACGCATGGCACGCCTTCTGTGCACAGTCAGCTCGGGCAACGAAGGCATGGGGGTCCGGGGACGGCCGGTGACTATGGCTAACACGAGGTTCCAGGGTGGCCGCCGTATACACGTCGACGCCGGATGACATCGAGATCATCAAGACCTGGCCTGGCGGGAATGGCATCACCTCGGACAAGGTCCCCACCGAGATCTCATACGACCTGCCATCTGGTGCGGCCCCCGGCGCCGTGCCCTCCGTGAAATGGGGCTTTCAGTTCAAGCCCGAGGAGTCACGCCTCCGCTGCATCAAGCTGTTCCTTGACCGCTCGCAGAAGCTGCCCTTCTACGTCAGCCCCCTCGAGACGGCCGCCCAGCTGAAAAAGTTCAACAAAACCGTGGTTGACGCCGTGAGCGACTATCTAACCCAGATCCACAAGCACACCATGGACACCTTGACGCGCCGCTATGGGGAGTCCTTCATGGCGTCTACCAAGGTCGATTTCGTCTTGACGTGTCCTGCTGTCTGGTCCGACGCGGCCAAGAATCTGACTCTGCAGGCTGCTGAGCGGGCCGGCATGGGCGCAAAGTCCCAGATCCAGATGATCAGCGAGCCCGAGGCGGCCGCCGTGTACACACTCAAAGCCATCCAGCCGAACCACCTAAAAGTTGGCGACAACTTTATCGTCTGCGATGGCGGCGGTGGTACCGTCGAGTGAGTTCTCCTTCGGGTGGAGTTTTGGTCTTGCAGAAAAGGTGTAGCGTAAACTAACCAGGGACGACAGCCTGATCGCATACAAGATCGTATCCCTAAGACCGATTCGGGTGGAAGAATCTGCCGTCGGAACAGGAGGTCTCTGCGGGAGCGCCTTCCTTAACTACAGGTTCGAGGAGCATGTCAAAACCCGGCTAGGCCCTAGCCGGTTCGACGAGATGAAAACCAAAAAGGGGAAAACGTGGCAGATGGGACTCCGGTACTTTGAGGAGTTTGTCAAAAGGAATTTCAACGAAGATGAGCACCAAGAAGTGAACGTTCCGTAAGTGGGCCATAGCAGGTATTGGCCCATATACCTACCTACCTCTTTGCTGATGCTTGGTTACAGCTTCCCGGGCCTCCCCGACGACGAGGAAGTCGGGCTCGACTCGGGGTTCCTTGTGATGACGGCAGATCAGATCAAAGATATCTTCGAGCCCGTCGTCAAGGAGGTGTGTGATCTTGTTCAGGGGCAGGTGGATAGCCTGCGTTCCAAGGGCGGGATTGTCTCGGGCATTATTCTTGTGGGTGGCTTCGGCCAGAGTGACTACCTCTATCGCCGGCTCAAGAACCACTTCACGAGCGCCGCCCCGCCGCCTTACACGGAGCGACCGACGCACTCGAACGCCGTGCTGCTCCAGGACCGCGGGTCCATCGAGGTCATGCAGCCCGTCTACGCGTGGACGGCTGTCGTGCGAGGCGCTGTCCTCCGCGGCCTCGAGGGCAACATGGTCATCTCGCGCAAGGCCCGCATGCACTATGGCACGTCATACGCTACTGTCTATGACGAGGAAAAGCACTCGGTGAGCGAGCGATACTGGTCGCCTCTCTGGGAGAGGTGGATGGTCTCAGATCGCATGCAATGGCACATCGCCAAGGTGAGTCCGTCTCGCATTAGGCTCTATTTCTATTTTGATATGGCCATGTCCTTACTAACTTGGATACGCACGCACAGGCCGAGGCACTCTCCCCCCTGAGCCCCGTTGCCTTTCACTACACACGCAACTTCCGCCCGGGCCAATCGCTGGTCGTCACTGACGACCTGATTGCCTGCGAGACTGACGAGCCGCCCAAGGCGTATACTCGGGATTTGGTGCATGTGTGCACCCTGACGACCGACCTGAATGCCGTCCCTCCTGGCTTGTTTACCCGCCTGACTACCACAAGAGGCGTCGAGTTTGATAATCTCGATTTCACTCTGGAAATGATTGTCGATAGCGCGGGACTGGGTTTCGAGTTGAAGGTTGACGGGGTGAGGTATGGAAGAGTGGATGCAGAGTTTCATTGAGTGCAGTGGTTGTCGGTGGGTGGGGGTTGGGTAAGTACCTACCTGGGGATGGTAAATGAGATAAGCCAGCTAGCTAGGCGTTTTGGTAGCGGGCAAGTGTTTTATTTTATTTTACTCTCTCAATTTTCCTTAACTATATGTATGTGGCCTCTATATATATATATATATATATATTACGGGAGAAGATGGTGATTGTTTACAAATGCATTTATCGACTGATTGGGGGAGGCTTGAGTCAGTTAATTCGACGAAACAACCCGGATGAAAACATGAACAAGTCCTGCGATGCATTTGGTTCTCAAGCTGTTCAATCAATGTAATAAGATAAGTCCTGCATTGTGTTGCTGTCGTCGTCGTGGAGGCTTCTGAATAAGGCAAGCAGGTAAGGTAGGTATCGGATGGGCGCCGAGCCGAGTGTTTGTGTGCGCAAAATATGTGCTGTGAGCTTCTTATGAGCAATTCGAGTTTAAGTGGTAGCTGCTGTTCATGATACGTACGACCGAGTATAAGATAGACCTGCTACTCCTCTGTTTATGATTATTTTATTTTTCTGCATCTTTCCTTTAAAGGCGCATACATCGAGTTATTGCAATGACAACAAATTCATTCCGTGGCGAGCGGCCAGGTACCTTGAGTATAATGTAATATATTTCCATAGGGTATATAGAGGCTCGGCCGGGCCCAAGAAAGGGTCATTGGTGTCTGGGCTGTTTATGTTTTTGAACAGGGAGTAATGAGAAATACCGAGTTCTAATCCTAACAGTGCACGGAGAGAAGCTTCATTAAGCACCCTGTCATTCCACAATGTGCTGGCTGATGAGGCATGTTAACTAACTACCTAGTCAGTTGACTCCTATTTTTTCTTCTTCTTCTTCTTCTTTTTCTTCTTCTTCTTCTTCTTTTTCTTCTTCTTCTTCTTCTTCTTCTTCTTCTTCTTCTTCTTCTTCTTCTACTACTACGTCTGGTTGGCTGCCTACTTATGCTGGTGGTTCTCCCCCCTCTGCCCCTCGAATCAGATTGTCAAACAAGGCCATGTCCACGCCCTGCAGTGCCCAATCGTCCACATCCGCCGTCAGGCCTGGGACCAGCAGCGGATTTACAGTGTCGATTCCCGAGTGATGCTGCTGCTGCTGCTGCTGCTGTCCAAAGTACTCGAAGAAATAACCACCAGTATCGGGAGTTGCTGCTGCTGCTTCGTCTCCTGATGCAGACAATTGCAAGAAGTCCGGCACAGCCTGCCAGTCGGCATTGGCTGACTGTCCGCCGATTTGATACGCGGCCGGATGATGATGATGATGATGGTGGTGATGGTGATCTTTCCTTCCGGGTCCCACGGGGTCTTGTTGTTTTCGGGTTTCCGAGCTCATCATGTTATCACCAGTATTGTGCGACGACGACGACGACGACGACGACGACGACGACGACGACGACGACGGTGAAATAATAGACTCGGCCATGTCGGGCAAAAAGGGCTGAATTGCTGACATCTTGTCTACTACCCAGATTGGTCTCCTAGAGGCAGTATTACTAGAACTAGTAGTGGCATCGCAACGCTCGATTTTTACGGTCCCAAAGTACGGAATGTGGATGCGCAGCGCTTCCACGCTGCCCGCCTCACCTGAACCAGTTGATTTGCTACCATATTGCGATCCTCCCAGAACCACCTCATCCTCCTCAGCCTCGGTAGAGACACTTGTGACGTAGTACAAGTCGCTGCTACTGTTGTTGGCGGCAGCTTCGATGGCGAGCAACTGGCGGAGTATATGGGAAATACTACAAGCCATGGCGTCTTGGTCGTTCCGAGCCATGTGCTCCATGCTTTGGAGCGTTCTTTCCAGTAATCCCCGATCAGTGAGCCTTTGCTGGGGTGCGAGGAAGTGAAGAATAGTTGTGCTGCAAGGGTCATTCTCATCGTCGCCATGTTTTTGCTGCTGCTGCTGCTGCTGCTGTTGTTGTTGTTGTTGTTGTTGTTGGCGGCGAGCGTCGATATGCGCGAGGCAGAGCACGGTGCTTGCAATAAAGGCAACAAAGTCGATTCCCCTGCAGTATGCAGTCACCGAGTCCGAGCCACGAAAGGATACGAAGCGCGAGAGAGTCTCACGACAGGCCATCAACGCCGTGATCTTGCTGTAATCGTACTTGCGGTCGGCTGAGGGTCGTAGAAGGCATGGGAGATGCAGCTGTGCCAGCAAGTGGTAATGAGTAAACTGATTCATGATTCGGATGGTCTCGCCGAGTGCCTCGTTGCCTTTTTTGCCTTTTTTGCCTTTGTTGGTATTGTTATGGTCGACCACAGTTGCCATCTCAGGGGCCAACCACCACTGCGGCGGCATCAGCGCGGCCGCTTCCTGGAGTAGCCTGTCGATTTCTTGCGTCTTTGCAAGGCTTTGCAGGTCATCTCTGTTTCGTTGTAGAATTAGCCCGCCCGCGATCGACTCGATGCGCTCCATTCGTTCGATGGGGGTGCAGCGCTCAAGTGCCTGCGGAGAGCCAAAGGGGTTATCAAGCGACCCTTGTGGTAAACCGAGCATCAGGGAGAGGTACCGGTCTGAGCAGATCAAGCGATACCACATGTGTTCAGGGTCTATTCGGCTTCGTGTCTCGGCGTCGAGCACTGGATGCTTTGTAATCGTTCTTCTAGACGACGGAGAGATGCCCCCCAAACGGTGAAGCCCTAGCATCTGGGCAATCGCCATGGCTCGTCGATGGGTAATCCATGCCCGGCGGAGGCTGCCTGCATTATTGTGATACATGGCCTCGATCATGATGCATTCGACGCCCTCTAGCGAGCTGACCAGGCTGTCGTTGCTTGTTATTAGCTTGCTTGCAGTTTCGACTAAATGAGCCATGGTGCTGGTATAGGTGGTTCTCAGAGCACCCAGGTCCTTAACAGAACCTCTCGGGATGCCCTGCAAGAAGGTACCCAGGAGTAACAGCTTGCGAGCTATGAGTGCAGGATGGGAGCCCGGTGGGGGCAGTTGCAACATGTCTCGTGGTGGCGGCATGTCCTGGTCTAGGAAGCGAGAATACGGCATGCATATTACGCCGTGATAGAGCACCCAAGTACCGACGGGGACACTCAGGATGAGATCGAGCTCGTGTTGTTTGGGCCACGCTGCAAGAAGAGTGCTGCACAGTTCATCGTATTTGCAGCTGTTTGCCTGGACACCAGCGCCAACACCAGCTCCGGAAGATGCTGTACATGAGGCACTCTGAAGTAAGGGATTCGTATGGCGTGGTGTTAGCATATGTCGATCAGGAGGGATGGTGATGGTGATGGTGGTAGTAGCAACGACTGACTCACTGAAGCCCCTTTGCTGGCTCTTCTAGTCGGTCCCTCAACCACGGCCTCTATGCGATCCAGTTTGTTCATCTTCTTCTCGGCCACCGCGGCTGATGCCTCGTCATAAAACCCCTGGCTGATGCATTCCACTCGACGGCTCTTGCAGCCATCACAGACCGAATCGGTCGGCGTGAAAAAAGAGCAGCGTATCTTCCGTCGCTTGCACTCCCAGCAGCTCTGAGTACCCTTGCGGACTCTTCGTCGCTTGAGCGCAGGCGGGCTGGGCTCGGCCATTTTTGTTTTCTTGCATATTAAAGTGTATATCTGGAAAGGCACCTTTGAAGTTATGACCGGTCCAAAAGAAACCCGAAACAACGGACGCATTGGACCGCGGGGGAGATGGGGCACTCGAATACTAGGCAGGAAATAGGTATGTACTATTCCGCCGCGGTGGACGAAGGATGCTCGGGCACACTACTCCGCGGCCCAAATAGCGCTTCATGATTGGTCAAGATTATCTGGGCCATTCCAGAAAGATGGACGAAAGCAAGGAAAGCAAATGTAAATAAATACCCCGTGAGCTCCCTGATATGTCTGTGGATTCATATCTCTTATCTATACCCCGGAAAAAGACCTGCCCAACTCAGCAGGTTCAAGCCCCAAAAAGTCAATACACATATACAACTACAATGGTCAAGGTCGCCGTCGCGGGTGGCTCTGGGCGTAAGTGTCACTTTCAACCCCCTAGCCCATACGGGGAAAGGCATAAATCACGCTAACCCTAGACATATATACATTCAGAGGTTGCCAGAGAAGTCATCGACGCTCTTCAAGTCTCGGGAAGGCATGAAATAACCATCCTGAGCCGAAGTGTTGGTATCTCTCTTACATTACTACTTACTTCGTGCTTGATGATACTGATTTGATATAACCCAAGAAGCCTTCGCCCGGGGAAACCATCATGGTGCCCGGAGTCCGATGGCGTGCCGTGGACTACAGTGACAAGAACGACTTGGTGGAGGCCTTGCGAGGAACCCACACTCTGTTGTCGTTTGTCCAGCTCCTTTCGGATCCGACAAACCAATCCCAGAAGAACTTGATCGATGCTTCCATTGCCGCAGGCGTGAAGCGCTTTGCGCCGAGCGAATACGCAAGGTAGGTGGTACAGTACCTACTTTGATTTCACCTTTTTCCTTATTAGGTCATTATTTAACGAGTCAAATAATTCTACTGCATATAGTGCGACGATGGTTCATATGCCTTGGTCTGCAGGGAAGGAAGAGATTCGAGAATATCTGAAGAAGATCAACGAGAATGGAAAGGTAAAGGAAATCCAGCAGCAGGTTGATTATCCCTTTATATCTTCGCCCTAACGGCTATCTCTCTCTGCCTCTCAGGTTCTCGAATATACCATCTTCCAGCCCGGGCTGTTTCTGGACTATTTGGCATCCCCGTACAAGACGGCGAAACATGTCACCCCTCTGGATACAGTTTTCGGCTTCCAGAACCGTCGGTCCATCCTCGTCGACGGCCACGAAGATGCCATCATGACCCTGACCACAGCTGCCGATCTTGCTGCGGTAGTGGCGCGTGCAGTCGACTACGACGGGGAATGGCCCGAGGTTGGTGGGATCAGGGGCAATCGGGTCACTTTCTCACAGGTCGTCCAAGTCGGCGCCAAGGTCCGAGGTAACTTAACTAATCTGTGCTATTCCTAATGACAAAAACGGATCAACCAAGCTCACAGAGAAACAAAACTACAGGCTCTCCTTTCACCATCGACAAAGTGAAACTCGAAGACCTTGAAGCCGGAGTTCTCAAGACATCATTGACCTTGACGAAACGACATGAAGCCGTCAGCGAGGAGCAGGCCTCCCATTATTTTAAGCTGGTGACGATCGGAATCTTGCTCAGCAGTGTGAAAGGGGCATGGGACGTGTCGGACGAGCTGAACCAGCTATTCCCGGACTACGTGTTTGACGACATGGACGCCTTTCTCACTAGGGTCTGGGACGGAAAGCCATAGCAAGAAACCCTGATGGGTCTCCCAGTGTTCCCCCGAGGGCTCTTGCTTGATGAGCAGGTACATGAACACTGTGTAGGATGCCCCTTTTCTGTGACCCCCAACCTTCGCATAGAGAGCTATAAATGACAAAACTTGGTCCAATGAAAATATCGGGGGACAAGTGACTGACTGACATCAACAAGCAATCAAGACTTATTCTAGATTGCGGAGCTATATTTGCTTTTAGATTCCCCTTCTTGTTCCTCATTCGAGTGCTGTTTTACCGTGAGGCAATTCCATGACTCACATCCCATATGGGTAGGACGAACCAAGGCAACAGCACTCTCTAACCAATAAACACAACGAACGTCTCTTCATGGCACAACTCACCAACTCAACAAGTCATTGCAATGGACTACGTTGCTTCACTATTGCTACATATAATATACAAATTCACATAGTGTACATATCAACTGCCTTGTCACTATCCACACATGTTGTCGATAGGGCGCGCGCGCTAGTCCCATCATGCACACAAGCAGCCTCAAATCCCATCCCGTCGTTTCTCTCCCTATTAGCCCTGCCAAAATAACCTGAATTTTTTATTGGCCAATCAATCTACATAGCTACCGTGACCAATTTACGCGTCTTTGCCAAGGGGTTGTCAAAGGCCCAGCCGGGGGCGTGGATCGACACGAGGCGAGGCGAGTCGAAGCACTGCCACACACTCATACACACAGACACACACACACATCTTGGGACCACACACCATTCTCAGACAAAAACTCAGGGGGGACACACACACTTCAGCTCTCTCTCTCTCTCTCTCTCCCTCCAGACCTCCCTACATCATTAGGTACGTACCTATCATATTTTATTGCTTCGTAATCAATCAAAATCACACGCATCCATCTAATCCACCTATCAGAACCAAAAAAAAGGCAGCGGTGCGCGGAAGGCGGCCCTACCTTTTTTTATTTTAATTTTTTTATATGTGACAAGAGAGTGAGAGTGAGAGAGTTATTTTGCCACTCACAGAATCAAGTAACCGAAAAAAAAAAAAAAAAAAAAGCAAGGCAGTCGACCGTAATGAGGTGAGGCAACAGTAGGCTAAGCTCACCCAAAGAATTGGTAGCGTCGTAGCACAGGAGCAAAAAAAAAAAAAGGTTGCCACCACATGGGTTCTATTTTGCTCCGCTCATTGGAACAGCGGTCAAGAGAGAGAGAAAGAGAAAGAAAAAAAAAAGGAGAAGAGAAGAGAAGAGGAAAAGGAGCATGGGAGGGTTTGAGGGTTAACCAAGTATAGAAGACCAAGCCCGAATTTTATTTCCTAACCAAAGTGCCACCAGACATACCTACTTCTTCTTCTTTCTCTTCCTCGTTCCCCTTCCTCGTGGGCCAAATTACATATACCAAAAGTAACATTTGAGTTGGGTTGTGTTTCTTTTGTCGGGCAACTTCAACTGAGAGACTCCACCTCAAAAGGCCTCAATCGCCGAGAAGCGACCGCACGACGACGACGACGACGACAGGCATCTCCTTCCTTCATGCGGGACCCCGTTTTGTCGAGGCCTACCATACACAAGCTCCAATGTGTGTGTTCCCGTAACCGTCGTCTACAAACATTCTTGACGACAAACCCTTTGTCCGTGGTATCATAACCCATATCGCCCTACGAAAATGGCATCTCAAAGACGAGAAAACGGAGCCAAAATATCGAAAACAATAACACGACCAAACACTGGTCCATCATGGGAACTGCCACACGATTCCTTACATGACAAAATTTTGGCATAACTCATAACCCCACTCTCCTCTTCCCGTCTCCCCACCTTCGACGACCGATAACCAGAAGAAGAACAAGAATATCCAATTCGACCGAACATTCCGGGAGGAGAGAGAGGGAAAGGGGAAGGGAGGGGGCCAGGGAAAGCCATAAACGGTGTCCAAGGCAGACTCCACCTCAGCCTTGCGGTTCTCGTTAGAGACCAAATATATGTAGGCCAGCAAAGCCCGCAGCATTAGTGTGCTGTCGAGCGGCTTCCTGCATTACGAAACAAACAGCATCATAGGATGGCGGACCAACATATAAGAGCGGAAGAACAGACAACTCGAATCGAAATATGAGCTGAACGGAAACGCCAAGAACAAACGCCAAGAACAAACGCGACTCTCTTGAACGGCTGTCTCCTCTCTGGGGTCGGCCCGGCCGGGCCCGGGAGCCGGGGTCGGGGTCGTGGGTGGAGTCGTGACTCGTGGTGCCCAACCACCTAGAAGTCCATTTTACTCTAGTGGTTGGCGCGGGTGGCGTATGCAATGTATGTACGCGCCTGGACGCGTTGCCTGGACGCGATCTGCATTAGGCACACCGACCGACCATTCCTTGCTTCTCATCAACGAACCGTCCTTCGACTATGTTGCCGCGGTAGGGAAGATGTATTCGCAGAATACTCGAGGTCAGTATCCCGTCTCTTCTCGTACCGCCTGCCGTTGGAGCTTCCATTTTTGCGCCGATGCTGGCGCCTCTCTTTGTCGAGATCATGGAATTGCACTCGATCTGGCTGGAACGACGGCGGCTCTGGTTCCGACATAGGCAGCCGCAGTTCCTCGGGCAGCTCACTGTATCTCATGGCGTGCCTGAACGTGTCCTCGTCCAACAGGCGGTGGTTGTGCAAGTGCTCAACGACAAAGAAGTCGGGCCGCATCTGCTGGGACACTTGGTATTCATCAAATATGTGCGCCCGGATGTGCTGCATGCGCAGCTCGAAGTTGGCACGGCGCTCCGTCGGTCGTTCGGCGACGAATGGGACGTGGTCGCAGAACCAGCACATGAAGCGGTCAGGGAAGCGATCGCCCATGTGGTCGGCATGGTGGGCAATCCATCCGGCTTCGTCGTCGCCTCTGAAGGTCTGGGGGCATTGCTTGAGCTCACAAAACTCGCACCACAGAAAGAAATTGTCTTGTTGTCCGCCAGTGGGGCCGGAAGCCAGCTGTTGTTCGAGAGTGCGACGTGGGGTGATGGACCGGGCCGGCGCCGTGTGCCGCCCCACCGAGCTCCGGCCACCTCGCGAGGATTGACTAAAGACAGTGGACGGCGCAGCCGATCTGATCGATTTCATTGTGCTTGCTCGCGAGGTAGTTGAGGGGGCGGTGGGCGTATAGTTTGGCTGGCAGTCGAGTTCGGCGCCGTTGGTATCACTCAATGCGTCTGCGTCGTACATCGACATCGACGGCTGTGTCCATCTCGGCACACTGCCGTCTCCGGAATAGAGCGGTTGTCTCGCATCAACATACGACTCGTCATAGCCTCGGATGAAAGACCAGAGCTCGCGGGCATTGAGATTGGCGGACGCCATTCCGACGGCGTGATCACTAGTGGCGGTTGTCGATCAATTCGTGGGCAAGTACGGATACGGTGGAGGAGGGAGGGGTTGGTTGCGGGATCTGCTCAGTGCTCACACACAATGAGAACGATGCCAGAGCGGGGGGCGATGGGATGATAAGAGACGGGGGCATATCACACACACCACACACACACACACACCCACTAGGCAGGACTGCTGCTGCGATGGCAGACCCGATCCCAGCGAAAACTTGACAACACTGACAAAGGCTGTTTGCTTTTGGCTATCCTCTCGAGAAACGACCCGATGTGAAGAGGGACGTGGTTGATATTGTCGAGTCCAAGGTATTGGAGGACGGTAAAGTAAGTTATCGCGGGATCCAATGGATCGATCCCAAGCAATGGATCGCGTCGAGTGGCTCTTTAGCGCTTACCCTTCCGCAGTGGACCCCGAACAAAAGGCCGACAACGATAATACAGCGGCGACCGGAACACAGAGAGGAACCCGTCCGCGGGGGCCACGGTCGGGTAGCGCGCCAGCGACGGCGGCACCCTCTTTTTTTTTGTCTCTCTGCTTGTTCGGTCGGGGTCGACAGTGTGTTCTCGCAACAAAATTTTTTTTGTGTGCGAGGCAAAATAGAGACAGAGCTTTGAGAAAAAAAGAAGAGCCGGGCTTGAGCGCGAATTGCCTTAGGAGGGAGAGCTGCTGGCGACAACCAAAATGGAAATTGTGCTGCGTTGTGGTGGGGTTATTGTATCTTTTCCAAACGTCTGTCCCTTCGTTCCTTCCCCCTCTTTTTTTTGTTTTTTTCTTTCTTTTTCTTCCCAGGTTAGGTTTTATTTCCAGCTGCTCGTTTCCCCTCCGCAGAGAAAATCAGATCGGTCCGCGCTCGCTCTCTATCTCTTCCGTCCGCCAATACCCCCACTCCTTTGCTTCTTACCCTCCGTCTGATGGGTTGGTTGATTGAGTCGAGATGTGACGATGCCGGGGAATCATTTGCAAGTCTTCTGGCAAGGGAGAGTGGGGGGCGATCCACATTCCCCATTCGCCGCATGTTGCAAGTCAACTGCACTGCACTGCAATTTCACACCACGCCACCATCTTTCTTCTCACTTTCTTCCCTTTTGCCAAGCAAGCAATGCACCAAGCAAGCAAGCGGGCAAGCGAACACTCGCCACCCGGTCTCGCACCACCAATGTAGGCAAGGTATTCCTATCTACAATATCTTGGGATTCACGCGCTTCTAGAGCTGCTCGATGGAGAGGTCGGCTGGCACGTCTGCCTGTCTCCCTTTCTCCTGTCCCGACGACCTCTTCTTGAGGGGGTGTAGAGGATGAATGGAAGGATGAATGGACAGAAGATGCACTTGTTGGTGGTCATCATGCAAGAGAGCAGCTATACTTCCTAGCTACCTACCCATTTTTACCTATCCAGAGCCCTGCATGCCGTTCCACCACAGAACTATTGCGAAGGTGTGCATGCAGCTGGTCTGTTGTTCGGCTGAAACACATCTCGTTCGTTCGGTTCATTCGTAACCAGTTAGTTGAACTCAACTGGGGCCATCTCTTCTTTCTTCTTCTTCCACCTTCACCGCACATTCAAAACATCGTCCGTCAGTCACATCTACTCCATGTCTGATAATAGATACGACTAAAAACTCCCGAGCCCGATACCATACATGGACACGAGTTGAGCCTCATGGTTCATCGTAGGGTATGTGGTGGGTGCGCATACGTGGCACTCCTGGGAGGAGAGGAGGGGCGGGACTGCCTTCATCCAGTCGTTCGCTCATAATCAGCCATGGGACCCTTCCGATGCCATCCCGTCTCTAGCCAGTTAGGCGGTGTAGATCAGGAGGTTTTTGAGCATCGTGCTTTTGCACAATGGACGAATGGGTAAGGCAGGCTTTCGGGTTGGGTTTTTTTTGAGTCTAGACCCTTTGATATTATTGGCGTTACCAAGTGATAAAGACAGACTCCGTTGGTTCCATCATTCCCGTCACTCTATGTGCCCGTCCGTCCCCGTCACCCTTATCGTCCATTTACTATTTGCTCGACCAGAGAGAAGGGTGAATCAAGGTTCCTGTGTACGATGAAGGAGGGGAGGATGTGTGATGTATAGGACTGGAGCCACCTGCAGCCAGCGGGCCAGCGAGTGAGGGAAAACGGTGTTTGACGCCGAGATAATATAACACCACTCAGCTTAGAGACAGGGGGGGGAGGATGGAGGCTCTGCGCCTGGCTCGTGGACTGCGGGACTTGGGGTGGCGCTTCCCTTTGATTCTGATTACGTATCTGTCAGCTTTTGTCAAGCTGCCGTGGTTGCAAACCTCCCCCCACCTCCGCGTCCCGCATGTTGCACTGCAATAAAGGCCTGCATATGCCGGATTGTTGTCCGACACTTGCATGAGCGAGGGTGCCGAATTTGGCGCCGCATTCCAGCCCGATCTGCCTCCTCTGGATCGGCCAAGATCCAAACCAAGTGGACGAAGGCGTCAGAGGATGTGATGTATGGGCAGTTTCTTCGTGGTTGACTGGCCTCTCGGAGACGGGCATCGACGAGAGTCAGACCAAGATCCGCTCAAGACCTATGCAACGTGGCAACTCTAACTTTCTCACAGAAACTCGGTGTGACAAAGCATACCAGCACGTCTTCGCTTCGTGGGATGTACTCTGGCTGAGAACGAAGTTCACACGAAATGCGACCATCAAAGAGGTCTTGAGGGTGAGTGAGAAGCTCTCGTGTCACCCTGAGCCTTTGGCTTACTCTGGACTGCACAAAACCCGTGCTTTGGTGATCACATTTCGGTACTGCAAACGACCTCCGCTCTCGTCGCCGCTTTTGATGATACCGGGGAATATGACGCAACAGATCTCCCTCTCGGACAAGCTCTCCTCGTCTTCACCGCCAATATCTTCCATGGTCGAGGCGTCGAACATTATCTTTTGGTGGGGTAAAATTTCGGGCATGGTGACCTTGAGGACGGCTTTCTGGACCACCAGCAGCCGCGACAGCTCGACGGCGCTGGTGACAAGAGACCGCAGGCCTTGGTCACGCGCATCGGTAGTCTGGCTGTCGGTGATCGATTCCAGCAGCTGGTTGACTTTGGAGACGACATTTTCTGTTATGTTAGCCGTTTCCGACTGCATCTTCTCGCCGGCTGCTTTCTTGAGCATGGTAAGGGTTAGTGATCGCCATTGGTTGATGGGCTCGGGCGAAGACGCTGGCGTATACATAGTAAGCTTTTGATATTCTAAAGAATCGATCGACCGCAGGGGCGAAAGTCTTACCAAAGGAGGCCAAGAAGTTCTCCACCTTGGTCACTTGCTCGGCTTGATCACTCGACAAGCCGACAAAATATGCATCAAACACCATCTCCACAAGAAGCTGTGAAATGATGGACTGCAAGAGATGGACCTTTGCGGTTGACGCGAGGCTTTCGTACATGGGGACGAGGCGGCTCAGTTCTGATATTGTAGACTCGCTGGCTTTGGAGATATCTGCCCAGAACTGGTTAATCGAAACGGTTCGTCGAGACCATCCATCATGCGTGGCTAGTGAGTGGATGAGAAGAAGATAGGTAATATCGTACCAATCTTGGCTCTCCTAAAGTTCACCAGCACCCAGTTTTGCAGGCCATTCCCGAGCCTGGCCATGCTATCCCCAAAAACCTCGTCACTTGTCTGGGCCTGCCCATCAGCGCGGGTGCTGGTACTAACCCATTCCTTTAGCCCGCGGATCTGTGCCCGCAAGTCGCGGATCTCGTTGTCACGGTCATCGCGATCTCGCTTGATGCGGTCGCACGCGGCGCGCAGCTCCTCGCGCTCGAAGCCGCGCTGCTCCGACTCACCCCGTAGCATACGCAGCTCCGTGTCGGCCTGCTGGAGCTGCTGGTTGAGCGCAGCGCATTTGGCCTGCCAGAACGACGCCGTCTCGCTCTCGGTCGTGCTCAGCTTGTCCAGCTCGCGGTGAAACTCGCTCTCCATGATGCCCAGCTCGCGCTCTAGGGACTCAATGCGGGCGTCCTTCTCCTTCAGCGCCTCCGCCGCTGCCGCTGCCGGAGTAGCGGCTGTGCTGCTGCAGCTTGTACTGCCGGTCCCTGCAGCGTCTTTTCCCGTACCAGATGCCGGCCCCATGCTTCCGTCGCGGCTGCGGTGACCGTCGGGTGAAGGCGAAGAGGCGCCGCTGAGGGCCGCGCGAGGCGGAGGGGCAATAACGGAGCCGCCGCCAGCGCGGGCATTGGTTGAGGACGACGACGAGCTGGAGCCCCGAATGGCTCGTGAAGGCGAGCCAGGACCTCCCGTGGGAGCCCGGCGCTTTTCCGTCATGTTCATGATCTTGGTCTTGCGAGGCATGAAAAGTGAGAGGTTGGTGCGGCTCGGCGCTCTGCTGTTGATGCCCTAGACGATCGATCTACTAGGCGTCGTGCGTTGAAAGGAGGGTCGAGCTCGTTGTCGTTCTTAGCTTCCAATGTCATTATGCCATGACTTCAGCCAGACACATAAAGTTTGTCTGTGGATAGGCGTTGCTGACCAATTTCCGAGGTCGTCTGTGGTTGCCTAAATCTTGTCTGTCGCTTGTGAATTTGAATGGTGGCAATTTCGTTGCTGGAGGTGTGTTCTGTCAGCCTTTGGCCTCCTATTTTTGGCTCGCCGCGAAACCTGGACAATCAGACGGACGGGATCCTGTCAGGCGGCGGAGGGATGTCGCGCTCCTGGGAATGTGGGGGCGGCTCGGGACGTTTCTTCTGCGCAACGTGGGGTCCTGAGCTGCCCGCTGGACAGCTAAGCTAGGCAGCTTCAAGCATACAGCCTTTCAGGGGGCTGAGCCCCAACAGACAATGGCACATCAACCCGAATCAGCGAGTCTACCTACCCTATCATATACCTAGATATGTATATACGTATGTACATACTAGACATCAGGGTCTATCAGGTATTATCAAGAAGGTTTTCTCACTTTCAGCCCTATCAGAGCACCTACCTACCTACCTAGGTAGGTAGGTAGGTTCTTTCAACGACCTGGATAATGAGGGCGGGCAACCCATGAAAACGATAGAGGAGCGAACTGCCCTGTGGCATCTCAAAGGTCAACTTCTGCTTCAACCTCGTATGCTTCGTCCTCGAAACCGCCAACCTCGATCCTTTTTGCCCCCATCTTGCATATTGCAAGTTTGCCTACCGTCACATCCTCCATCCAAACTTGGTCCTCATATCTATCGAGGATGCCTCTCGCGTCGATGGTCAATCTTTCCCATTTCTTGCTGCTGCTGCTGCTGCTGCTGCCGCCGCCGCCTTCTTTTTTCGACCTCTTGTCCCTGCCGCCGCCCTTGACGTAGATTGTGTTCGCAATGGTGGCGTGCAGGAGGAGGGGGCGGCTCTCTTCCACCATCAGCTCTGCCTCCTGGAACACTGCTCTCAGTTTCTCGCAAAAGGTCTGCAGCCTGCCCAGTGGGTCGACGGGCGGCGCATAAAGCACCGAGGCTTTGGCAGGCGGCTGCATGGTCTCGAGACCACGAAGCGTTATGGTCAAAGGTGCCAACTTCGGCTCCAGCTCCAGCTCCGGCGCCAAAGCCTCGACCTGTTTTCCTTGCGTCACAGTCACTTCGTCTTCCACCACGCCAGGCCTAGCCGGCGGCGCAATGGATGCTAGCAGTTCTCTGGGCTGCAGCGAACGAAGCAGCTCGGTGGCCTGATTCAGCCCCTCATTCTTGGGAAAGCTGAAGACGCCCAGTGTAAGATGCAGCGTGCCGACGGGTCGGATTGCCTCCTCTGGTACCCCAAAGCTCAGCGGGCTCGAGATATCGGCGCGGAACGCGCCTAGGCTTTGGACGAGCTGGGGACGCGATGAAGGCGTGACGAGAGGAATGCACAAGAAGTGCGTAGGAGGTGCTTTCGGAGGCATCGTTCCAGCTCATTCTCCCCTTTGCATCCCTCTGTTATGGTTCGTTGTGTAATTGGAGAGAGCTGAGGTTAGGGTTGAAAGTGAAACGTGAGGATATGCTTGTTTTCTGAAGGCCCGTGCTTCTTGGCGAGGGTTGGTTGCCTATGTTGAGCAGACTGCATGCTACATTTGTAGAGGAATGAACATTACGTATATACCTACCTATATGTACATTAAATACATGCATGCGGCATGGACGGTTGGTGCCTAAGGTACCTTGGGTAGCCAAGTTAGGGCGTGCCAAACATTCTTCAGGTGCATGCCCGTTGTTTCATTTTGTTCCTAGGTACGTAACCCGCCCAGGAAAGAAATACCTGACTGTTGCTTGTTGATATGCATTCGGAACATTCAGCAAGATATTACTTTTCTTAAACAGCGAACAAGGGGCTCGAGGACTCGGGACTCCGATGCCATGTAAATTATGAATCGAAAAAGGCTCAAAAGCCGCTGCCAACTAAAGTACCCCAAGCAATGCCTCCTTTCCAACAGCCTCGAGGTATCGTTGCAATAACCTCTTCAACCTCGAAAAAAAAAAAAAAAGGGTCGAGTCAGTCACTTCCTTCCCATGTCACAGCACTATACCTAATCTGTACCTAATCTGGAATCCACTGCCAGTTATGTCTCATGAATGGCGTCTTTCTTGGCTGCCCATGGTCCGTAGTTCGTGAGGCTGCCAAAACAAGCCAACGAAACGCGGGCCGTCGCGAATTTCGACTCTCCATTTAGCCCATTAACCAAATATTCTGCTTGTCTGCAGAAAACAAAATACCCCTATCTATCCCTCGAAGAGGCAGCCATCGTTGCTTGTGCTGCCATCCGCCGATGTTGGAAGGGGTAGCGGCAACGGCAAGGCGGTGTCGCGGCGGATGTAACGGTTACTGCTGGCCAAAGAATTTCCTCATCGTCTTCTCCAGTGTCTTTGTATCGACTTTGACCGCCTTGAGAGCTTCGATGATTTTTTTAAGGCAGATATCTTCGTCGGGCTCCGTGGTTCCGTCGACGTTAAGTTGGTGGCCGTACTGCTGGATAACTTGACAGCTATCTCTTATCTTGTTGAACCCAAGTGTAGCCGAAGAACCTTTTAAGAAATGGCCCAAGCTTGAAAGTTCGTCGAGATTTTTGAGGCTGCTATCGAGGGGGAGAACGGGTTATATGTCAGTCCACATTCCTCCGACGATTAAACAGCAGTGCACTACCTAGATTCTCGGAGATGAACGCAAAGAAGTGCTCAGCAGCCCGATCGAGGGGGAAAGGCAAGGGAGGAGATTGGACTTCATGGATAGCAGCGGACGAAAGAGAAGGGGAAAGCGGGGAAATTCAGCTGGAGTGAAATACTTACACTGCCTTGTCCATCTTGACAAAGGTCTCGTCGGCCTGTTCGAAGAAGTTGAAAACCAGGGGCCCGCTGAAGTCGCGGTCTTCCTCGCTCTCGTCCATCTCCAGGATCTGGGAGAAGATCCCGTTGTCGACGTGATCTCCAAAGTCAGGCATGGTGACAGAGCCTTCGTCGTCCTGAAAGGTCGGACTTGGTTAGCTGCAGTTACGGGGCCCAAGGAAGGACAGAGGGCACCGAGGGTCTTCGCAAGAACGTCCACAAACCCTATCGTTCGTCTCAACCATCGTGAAAATGATGACTGATCTGCTCCAGGGAGCAGTACAGCTCAAAATAAAACAACTCAATAGGGGGGAGAGCCCGGGCAGAGCCAGACAGGCAGATCAGGTGCCCACGAAGACAGCCGTCCAAGCGGTCCCAGTACTTTAAGTACCCGACCCCTGTTGCCAGCGGGCGGGAGTGGACAGGGAGAAGGAGTGCAATTATGTGATGTGTACCCTGCGCCTCCCCCTTAGGTATGTATCTGGGCAGAGGAAGCGGAGAGATCCGCGGGTAGGGCAAGGACTAATGGAAAGGGGCTTACAAGAGGAACAACACAGATGACGAGTCTTGCGGATGCTTGCTTGCTAACAACGGGCCGACGCCTGCACAGCCAAACTACGTGCACCAAAAAGGCGTCTGGAAGAAGCAGCAGTAGCAGTAGTGGTTTGCGGGGGGGGGGGGGGGGAGATCGGACAGGGGGATGCTTTGGAGACTTTCTTCGCTTGCGCGTCAACGAAGCCCAGCAACACGTTTGACGGGGGGTGCCAACCTTGACGATCCTGAGTTGTCCAAGGCGAGAGACTGGCCAGTACGGGCAGCAAGGCGTGATACGGGCTGTGGGTGATTCTGGTAGATAGAGAGCGGGGAGTCGGGATGAGAAGCTATCGCCAGCGTCAGGGCGAAATTTTACCGCGGGGTTGGAAAAAGGGGGGGGGGGGGTTGGCTAGCAGCGAGCTGGGGATGACGGTCCGGGAAAGACTGACCGACTGACGGCCCCAAAAGATACATACAGAAGAGAGATGGTAGAAGTGGCGAGGTTGTGATGACAAGCCAATTCGGCCCAAGTGGTAGGGAGGTAGAGGTGACTTACCGGGTCTTTGCTTGGGTCTTGGGAGCCAGAAAGGTGTGGTTGGTGGAGACCTGGGTTGGAAATGGGAGCGGCAACGGCAGCTAGTAGCGTTGACCAAAACGGGCCCTGCGCCTTGGCTCCAGGGAAGGTGCTGTGGTCGCAAGGAAGGAATTCGGAAGTTTTGAGAGCAAGTCTGTCCGTACTGGACTGGAAGGGGTAGTCACCAGCCGGTACTGGAGCTTTCCGTCTCTTGGCTGAGGCGGGGTGTACCTTCGAAGCTCTTTGTTTGCTGCTGCTAGAGGGTATTTATTGCTCGCACAAGGCAGCGGCCTCTGGTCTGGTTTGTTCCACGTTGTCGAGAGTCTAGACCAGACCTCAAGGCTCGAACCAAGCACGCGCTGCTTTCCTCTTCGTCCGCTCGTCGCAATCGGGCTGGTAGCCTGGCTCTTACACTCGAAGCAAGGGCAAGGCAGGAGGGGCCCGGAGAAGAGAGGCAGAGGCCTGGCGCTCGGTGTTTCTGAGCGAGAGTGGAAGGTCACTTCAGGTTTGGCATGGAAGCTACCTCTCCTGCCGACCTACTACCTCCACGGTGAGCATTATCAAGCGGTAAAGTACAGAGCTCTGCGTCCATGGAATGGCCGACTGACTTGGGTGACACACGCCGGTGATGATGTGATTGCCCCGCAGTCCCCATAACTATGCTTAAGGGATTACACTACATCGGCCTTCAAGCTTCGCTTCAACAAGCACCATTCAGTCATTAGCTGTGTGGCCGCGCAAGACCACGCTTTCTCATCGAGCCAACCCACCATCCCATTTTACAGCAGGACTACCTTTCTTTAGGTAGTTTCGGTCACAACACCATGATAATGATAAATGTCACCTGTTTTTTTTTTTGTGGGGGGGGGGGGGGTTGTTTGGCGCAATGCCATCCTGCGCTCAGCCAGTCCCTCCCTTGTTGATTGGGCACTTTAAGTACCTGAGGACTGGGTATTTCTCGAGTCCCTGCAAGCCGGCACGGCAAGGAACGTGTGACCGACATCCCAGCACCCTGGAACACCTTGGTAACCTGTAATGCATACCTAGTCTTCATCGGCTGGGCTTGATCGGTTACGTCCTTGCTCGTACATAGTCGGGACAAATCACTGTTTTGCTGAGGGGATCGGCGCTTGGAGCTTCCCATGCTTCATATTCTGCCGTCCGTCCCTGTCGACGGGTCTACTACATAGTAGGCTCTTTCATGTTGTGCAATTGCGCCAGGCCAAAGTTGGACCATGTCACTCGGAAGTCGCACAGTAAAATGTCTAAAAATGTCGGGTGTGAGGCGTGCGCCGTGCGCCTCCGGCAAAAGAAGTGACGCAAGTGGTGGTTCTGAATCCCATCTCTCCGCTCCCAGGAAGTTTGACTAATACAACAACGGACCTCTTGGTGAAACTTTTCAGCCGCATCATGATCGACAATCGGTGGCTGCTCTGATTGCATCGTTTGGTGAATAGTGAAAAAACACCCGAGTTTGGCTGAGGCATTTTGAGCCAGCCCTCCCCACCGACGAGACTGTGGCAACATCTGTTTTATGTAGCTAGGTAGCCGCGTAGAACAACACTGGAAGGTTCAGAGGCGACCATGGGAATGCAGGGACCACTCCAGTCTCTTGTCCCTTGCTGCGGAGGCCATGCGCCTCAATCAACCCCCAAGAGGTAGTGTACTGTGCACATTGGCAATCCTTCCTTTCCGGAGGGACAGATGCATGCGCCCTGGGTGCTGAAAACACGGCCGACAAAGGCGGCGGTGATCATCCCAACTGTGGTCAAATTCGGCTAGCTGCGCAGGACAGCTATGGCAAAAGTAGTGAGGAACACAGAGAGGCCCCTCAGAACCATATGTGACGGTACCTATAATCAGTCATTAAGATGGCTAGAAAATACAACAAAAAGGGTTTAACCAGCTCTATCTGAAGCTAGGCCTAGGTATTCTATTTCAATACCACTGGACATCGTCTATCTTTGGGTGGATGGAAGATTATTACAAGTATCCATACAATAAAAAAAAAAAAAAGGCGAGCGCCGGCAAGGTGCAGGGCGTGGAAGAGAGGGGTCGTCAGGGTGGGGGAGGGGGACCCCTCCACCCACTACGCAGTACACTAGCAACCTAGGTAGGTACCTATCAAATTTCAGATGGGGCACGCACGTTCATCTCTTTTCCTGCGACGTCATTCCGCCCACTAGGTTGGCGTCATGCGTCGCACGACAGTCCATGCAAGGATGTCTAAGGTCTTTCATTTTCTCTCCCGACTATAACTACCTTCCCAACTTCCCTCGCTTCCTTCCTGTTTGGTCCCCCACGGCTCCGGATTCTTTCGATCTCCCTCGAGTATGTTAACCGTACTCTACTCTCCAAGTCCAAAGGGGACAAAAACTACCGATCGCAGCCTATTATGGCGATTTGTGTTGTTCTCTCAAAATAGAGGACTTGGTCCCCTTTACGATCGCCATCCCTGCATCACGCAACTTTTCTGCTCCGCATTTTTCAAGTATCTTTTTTGGGTCAGATCGACTCCAGTTTGCCGGGTATCGGCAACGTCATTGGACAGGCGCCTCGGAGATGTCAAGTACACATAGGTAGGTACTCTGCAAGTCCTGTGTACATCACATGGATACCACTACCTAGGTAGATACAAAATACAACTGGCGTCTGTCACACCCGCCCCCCAACTGCCCTTCGTTACTCTATTTATCAATTTGCTTTCTGGGTCCTTGCTTCGGAATTTTATTCGATGGCCGGACCTGTGACAAAAGAAAAACATACCATGGGCGGCTGACCCCGATACCTCCCGGACGGACCCTCGTGACGCTGCAAGTGGTGCGACTACGGATACCTAAAGAGGTACCTAGGGATTTTCCTGGGGGATACTATAACCTCACTTGCCATACGGCGGATAGAAGCTGAGTGTCTTCTTATACACTAGGTACCTACATGCTTCAAAAAAAGCGTACCGAAATGGCTTGAGTATAATATGTGCTTATATATTGAACATTTTCGACGTATCACTTTCGGGAGCAAGGATATATTGGCAAAGGAGGAATTGTGATTCTGAATTGCAAAGAACCTTTCGGTCACAGCCGTCCGAGGCTTTCCTTCAGGCACGTTGCCAAATACTGTACGACCGAGATGTTGCGCATTCACCTGCACTTCGAAAACCAACTCTTTAATGTGCCATCCCAATGGAAAGGGTGTCGGATACTCGCAGGCAGGATGACGGCCAAGGAAAATGGAGGGGAAAAAAAAGGCTTGTGTCTGCCGGCCGAAACAGCCATGCCAAACCCTGTATACTAAGTATATATATATGTTGACCGACCTTGAGTCTTTGACACGAAAGGGCCTTGGCTGATGCAGAAGACGATTTCTATTCATGGCCGCTTTCGTATTCTGTCAACTTAGTAGTAGATTATATTGAACGTTGCTCTTGTTGGTGTTCCTCGGTTACCTCAATAACACACATACAACTCACACACATTCCCTGGCTCTTCGATGCCGAGACATGGCCCTGCGGGGCCCGTCGTCGGAGATCGGTCACCACTCCCCGGGAAAGACACCACTCTGGGACCAGGGGGTGTAGTCTAGTGCAAATACTCTCGTGGCAGAGATTCGGGAAAAAAGATCTACCAAAAGGTGTTCCTAAATCGTACCCAAGAAAAGGTATGGCCCAGGGGTCCGATAACACCAAACCACACAACTCCGAATCCCGCCGCGTCCGTCCTCTTGCTGATTGTTGTCTCCTCCCCAGCAAAACAGAGAACGGACGTAGGAGGAGCCCGTGTTTTTTACGCCCTCACCGTTTCCCCCTTCCATCTCCCCCCTTATCGACATTTTTGGGGAGGAACAAAATCCCGCCAACCTGCATGAGAACTGCATAGTAACACTTCCAAAACCTGTTTTTTGAGCAAGCAACCACCACTCGTTTCTCCCCACCGGTGGGACCGAGCCTATCAAGAACAAACAAATCGTAATATTGTACCAAAAACGTCGCGCTCGGGTACCGCCCTGCCTAAACCATGGTGCCATAAACAAAAACAAAATCTCTCTATTATGTTGCTGGAACATTCCATGTGCGGCGGCATTGGCTAGCCTGGCCTGCCTTACCCCCTTTTGAAGTTGTCTCGACAGACAGGGGGCGCATGACTGAGCTTCATGGACGATACGATGCTGCTTTGCTTTCCCACCTATTTTTTTCGTGCCGTTCCAGAACAAAGCTTCTAGGGGTCTTGCTGGATATATGATCTGACCAAACTCGACTCAAGAGACGACGCTACGATGCCATGATAGCAAGTTGGCAGATCGCTCATAGAAGTTGTTTGTGATGGCCCATCGGGGGAAGACCCCCTCCCCCACGAGAGTAAGCGCCTTGGAGAAGCATGCCACCGCCTCAATGCATTGGCATGAATGAGACTTCACCCGGAGGTCCGGGCGAACTCCCCGGGCCCCATCATGCAGTCGATATTCCAAGGTAGGCCGTGGGGTGATTAAAGGAGGACCTTTGATGCCACGGTCAGCAGCCAGGCTGCATCCTGCCATCCACCCTCGTCGGCCTTGGGGGGGGGCATCCGTTCCTCAAGGGCTGTAGAGGGCCCGTCGAAGCGCCGGGTTCCCGACGCCCGCTTCTCTTGGATCACCTCCTCTTCTTCCGACGAGCCTTCTGAGGCATCGCCCACGCCGTCATCGTCGTCAGTCCCCTCCTCATCCTCTTCGACGGAGAACAGCTGAACGCCGAGGACGCTTCCAAACCATGTGCCAACTCCCGTGGTATTGCCTCGCTTGACCAATCGCCGAACACAAGCCTCGTCATCCATGCTCGTGTCTTGTTCGATGGCCTCGAGCCTCTCGTCGAGATTGACGAAGTCCGGGCCAGCAATCGCAACCGAATCGTCATCGACAATGGGTGGGAAATAACCATCAAATGACCGTCGATCGGATGGAGTCGCCAGGGCATGTATCTGCGTGCGACTCCCAACCCTGCTATGAGAGCGGCTGCTGAACCGGCTGTGCGTGGGCGAAGAATGACCGCCAACGGGATGGAAATGGTGATGCTGGCTATTTTCGTCGTCAACATATCCAACACTGCTCCTGCGGCTGCTATTCGCGGCCATCAGCAAGAGCTCCCGCTCCCGCTCCCGCTCGAAGACGTCGTCATTTTCCTCATCATCAGCATCATGCATTGCCACCAGGCTGGTCGAGCTCGCCCGCGACACCAGCCATGCCTGGCCCTTGGACTCACGCGCCTCGGTTGAGATCAACGCGCCGGCGCGAAGAAGCCAGTCCGAATCGCTCCGGTCGTTCCTGCCAGACAGATGGTGATTCTTCCGTCTTGCCACGGGAGACGTAGACACGGAAGCGGACTGGCGGCTGCCGTTGCCAGCTTGGATGGGAGAGTAGGTCGCAAGAGGAGCAATGTGGGTGGCGGACTTGCTCTTGGGCAGCCGCGGGCGCGACTGCGAGCGACTCCCCGGTGATCGGGAAAGGAGTCGGGGGGTGGTAGGCGCTGATTTGCCCTGGAGATACGAGGTGCTCCGCGCCGGCGCAGGGGCTGACAGGGAATCGTGGAGGAGCTCGTCGTCATCCAGGGGCAGCTTGGAAGTGAGTGGTGCGAGAGTAAGATGGTTCAGGTTTGTAGTCGAGCGATTCTTCCGCCTGGCGGCGCTGGAATGTTGATTATACGCCACATCCATTACGGTCGGTTCCTCTCTCTCTCTTTCTCTCTGTGTGTGTGTGGAGGGATCCTCAAAAAGCGAGTATTATTATCCAGTATTCCGGCTTTGTGTCGGAGTATAGTATTTTAAAATGAACGAGGGGTTTGCTCAAATTGCATTGTTGGGAGGAGGTCGTGTCGCGTGTGCTGGAGATTAAGTAGTTATTTTGTCAGTAGTTCATTGCATTGGGAACTTGGGACGAAAGCTCTTGGAGACTCGCGCTGCATCTTCATTCCACCTGGGTATCATCCTGGCAACCCCTGCATGGGTAGGACACGCACTGCCGAGGCGCTGGCAGGCCTGTGATTTGCTGCGATGGACACTGCAGGGAATGGTCAACGCCACTGAACAGAAGCATTCGGCTCTGTAAAGTACCGGGAACCTCTCAAGCACGGGCCGTTGCGTCATTGTTGCCGCGTTTCTCCGCAAACCCTCGGCTGCTGGAAGTATCCGGGTACCTTCAGCCACAGAAACCAGAAACCCACCAATGACTACCTAACAATTCAAACTTTTTGGGACCAATTACAACTTCACGAGGAAGAAGGAGCTATCGATGTCGAGGACTCGAGACTGCGCGCCTCCGAGAGGTTTTTTCGACCATCCGATTGCTTGGCAGGATTCACTACGCAACTAGCCGCAAAACAAGACTCTTTGGATACCTTCTTTTGAAGACTGCTACGGGTTATACTACCTTCCTTAATCTCTTGCCACCTTTTCCCACCTGTTACGCCAAACCTTCCGAAAGGGAGGTTTTTTCTTCTTTTTTCTTCTTTTTAGCACTGGGGAATAGGGGTAATGATTTCAACAGCCCACTACTCAGTCGCCCAGCACATGTGAAGCTTTGATTATTATCCGATCAAGATGCGGAACCTACGAAATATCGGACACAGTGTTTTTAGAACGCCCTCGGCCATCTCCGCCTCGTGCTGGGATGCCGCCAGGGATGAGGTTCTAGTTACCTACGGCCCAACCCCCGATGTGGCCAGGATCGAGCTGGTTAGACTTTCCACAGATCCATCGACCCCTTCAAGCCTGTAAGATACTTCCCTCTCACTCACTCACTCGCCCATTCTTTATTTCTTGAGGAGGCGATGTCCTAAAAATACGCGTCCTCCTTAGCCGGCCGACCACCATTGCCTCGTGGGATGCAGCGAGTCCAAACGAGGATGGCAGTGCAGACACCATCAGGAGCTTGCACCACTGCAGCGACACGCTGACAACTTGCGTCATCCTGGCTGGCGGCGACATCGTCACCGTGACCGAAGATGAAGACAGTCTCGCCGCCCCTGGTGAAGCTTATGTCGAGATTGTAGGTACTCTTGCACCGTCCATCGCCGCCGCCCGTTGGTCTCCCGATGAAGAGCTCCTCGTTATTGTGGCCGGTGATGCCAAGGCCGTGTTTATGAGTCGAAGCTTTGATGTCATCACTGAAACTGAACTGAGCGTCGATGACCTCAGGGCGTCAAAACATGTCTCCGTCGGGTGGGGCAAGAAGGAGACGCAGTTCCAGGGCAAAGGAGCCAAGGCCAAAGCCCTCCGAGACCCCACGATCCCGGAAAAGGTCGACGCCGGTGTGCTAAGCGCAAATGATGATGGCCGATGCACTATCAGCTGGAGAGGCGACGGCGCCTACGTTGCTGTCAACTTCCTCCAGCAAGGTGTGCGTAGAGTGATCCGCGTCTATAACCGCGACGGTGAGCTGGACAGCGTCACTGAACCTGTTGATGGGCTCGAAGGTAGCCTGAGCTGGCGGCCTGTGGGCAACTTGATGGCCGGAATCCAACGCCTTGCCGATCGCGTCGACGTTGTCTTCTTTGAGAGAAATGGCCTGCGGCATGGGCAGTTCACCCTCCGCATCCCCACGGACATACCCGACGCCATTGGAGGCCTGGCGTTGGAGTGGAACTCGGACTCATCTGTTTTGGCCGTCATCATGAAAGACAGAGTGCAGTTGTGGACCACGGGTAACTATCACTGGTATCTTAAGCAAGAAGTCCTCTGCGGGCAACCGCAGCCTCAGATCGATGGGTTTCCTGGACGGCAGATCCCCCTATTCTCATGGCATGCTGAGAAACCACTGCTGTTTGCAGCGGCGACTGCGGGTAAGTCCCCCTCATCAGCCAAATTCTCACCGGCGACAAGCTTACGTGCCTTTAGACAAGGTCTTCCTAAACGAGTATATATTTGCAGTTGCCGCAGGACCGACGACTCCTCCTCACGATCATGGCGCTGTGGCGGTGATTGATGGGCAAACAATCAAGGTCACCCCGTTTCGAACTGCCAATGTTCCGCCGCCAATGGCATTATTTGAGCTCGAAGTCGAATCCCCTGTAATTGACGTCGCATTTGGAAAAGACGGCTCTGCGATGGCAGTATTGCACCAGCTCGGAATCAACATATATGCCCTCGAGACCAAAAATTCCCGCCTGGCCTGCCCAAAGTTTCTAGACAGAGCCTTGTTCGGGAGAATAGATTCACAGTTTTCCGATGAATCCTTCCTCCAGATCGGCTTTGCAGGGCATAATGATGTTCAGGTTCTGCGGATGAGAGATGACATGGAACTCGTGTCCTACGGCTTTGGTACAGACTCTAGCCCGGAGAACAATCAGTGGTCAGAAACGCAAGCAGGGGTAATCGCAATGATAACCTCGCCCGATGCATCCTGCCCGGACGGAACTGTGGCGCAAGACCGTACCGGGAGGCTGAGTCGGATATCCAACAACGAGAGTACGCCGCTCCCCATCAGATTCCCCGTCTCTCTGCCCTGGGCCAGCTTCGTCACGCATGACCACCAGCTATTGGGCTTTGGCTTGTCGAGGAACGGACATCTTTATGCCAACTCTCGACAACTAGTGAAGAACTGCACGTCTTTTTTTGTTACGAGAAGCCATCTCATTTTTACGACTAGCAACCACCTGGTTAAGTTTGTTCATCTAGCCGCTACCCCTGAAGGTTGGTGTTATGATTCCGAAAACTATTGATCACAAAGTAACTAACCCTTCCAGATCTCGACATCCCCCAAGATGACCCCGAGAATGACGAGCGGTGCCGGAACATCGAGCGAGGTGCAAAACTTGTCACGGCCATGCCCATCAACATGAGTATTGTTCTCCAAATGCCCCGGGGTAACCTGGAGACCATTTTCCCACGTGCCATGGTTCTGGCCGGCATTAGGCATCTTATTGAGGAGAAGCAATACGGGGCAGCCTTTGCAACATGTCGGACGCAGCGTGTGGATATGAACATTCTATATGACCACCGACCTGCACAGTTCTTGAGCAACGTTGGCCTGTTCCTCGACCAGGTGAAAGAAGCGGCTAACATTGATTTATTCCTGTCGACACTAAAGTAAGTTCTATTTTCTGGTCTCTAAACCAAGGTGTATTTTACTAATGTGATGACAGGGAAGAAGATGTTGCTCAAACAATGTATAGGGATACCAAGTCGGCCTCTATTCAGCCGCCACTGCAATCTTCTATTTCTTCGCAACCCGCAAAAGTCAACACAATCTGCAATGCTGTGCTTCAAAGACTCCGTACCCAAAAGAACGCCAATCTCCAAAACATCATCACAGCCAACGTCTGCAAGAGCCCGCCAGCCCTTGATGACGGACTTCAAGTTGTCGCCGAGTTGATGCAAGAAGACGAGGCGCTAGCGGAACGTGCGGTTGAGCACATATGCTTCCTCGTCGACGTCAACAAGCTGTTTGACCACGCTCTCAGCCTTTACAACCTAGATCTCACTCTCTTAGTTGCCCAGCAGTCTCAGAGGGACCCCCGTGAGTATTTGCCATTCATCCAGGATCTCCACAAGATGCCGACACTGAAACGCCAATTCACAATTGATGACAAACTCGGCCACCATGAAAAGGCACTTGACAATCTGAAAACTCTCGGCAATTTTGACCATGTTCAGAACTATGTCATCAAACACAAGCTCTACGAACACGCGTTGAGTATTTACCGGCGCGAGGAGGAGCACCACAGGTCACTCACTAGTCTCTACGCCGCCCATCTGAAGGCCACCTCTCGCCTCCGAGAAGCTGGTCTTGCTTATGAGACCCTTGGCAACTTTGTAGATGCCACGGGTTGCTACCTGAAGGCGGGCGCAGCAAGTTGGCGCGAATGTCTCTTTGTCGCACAACAGCAGGTCCCGCCCATCGCAACAGAAAAGCTACAGGAAATCGGGAGTGCTCTGGCCGACGCCCTCCGCGAATCCAAGGACTACGCAGCAGCAGCAACCATCCACGTGGAATATTTGGGTTCGGTCGAAACGGCAGTTCAATGCCTTTGCAAGGGCTACTTATTTGCCGACGCTTTGCGCTTGGTCGCGCTGCACAAGCGACCAGACCTGCTCGAAGGCGCCGTCGACGTGGGCCTCGCCGACTCCTTCTCCAGCAGCACCGAGTTTCTGGCCGACTGCAAGGGGCAGCTGAAGGCACAAATCCCTCGCATCGCAGAGTTACGCAAGAAGGCTCGCGAAGACCCCCTCGGATTCTACGAGGGAGATCTCAGTCGCGCCGGTATGGATATTCCCGACGATGTCTCCATCGCCGCGAGCTCCCGCATGAGCACCAGCGCAAGTCTGTTCACCCGCTACACCGGCAAGGGCGGTAGCGTTGGGACGGTTGGCAGCAACGTGTCGCGTGCGACAAGCAAGAACCGCAAGCGCGAGGAGAAGAAGCGCGCTCGCGGCCGGAAGGGGACGGTTTACGAAGAGGAATATCTTGTGAATAGCGTCCGCAGGCTGGTCGAGCGTGTTGAGAGCAGCAAGGGAGAAGTAGAGCGGCTCATCTTTGGTCTGACGCGCCGGGATATGGCGGAGCGGGCGAGGACGATCGAGGAACTCATGGGCCAGGTCGTTGACGGGTGCAAGGTTGCGGTAAAGGAGGTGTGGCAGCAGCCGCAGCAGCAGAAGGACAACAGCGGTGAGCATCAGCCTGCGGATACAGACCCTGATCCTTCTGCCCTCGCGTATAGGTCGACGGGTGGGGAGGCTGTGTTCCTGGACAGCATGGAGGCAAGCAACTCCCGTCAAGAACCACCTGTTATGAGCGCTCTAGCGAGACTGGCGCTCCTTGGTGGCAGGTAAGAGCCGATTCTCGCAAGATATGGGGTATGATCTTCTTCCAAAACACTGGGACTGAATAGGCCGAGGAGATGGATGGAGTTGCGGGATTTATAAAAGTTTCGTGTGTTTACCCCCGCCATCATACTGGGCTCATCATTCACGTGTGTGACAATCCAACCATCTCATACAAACATGAATGTTGCAAAAGGAGATTGCTAACAACCAACCGGGGATAAATTCCAGTGGTGAAAACAACCTAAGGCGTATCTATCCCCGGGGGGGGGGGGGAAGGGGTGTACGTACTTTAACGCTCATGATTTAAACTGCCATAAGTCGGTGCCCTCCTCTACCTATCTAGATCATAACGATCGATATATATTGCTATGCAACAATTGAGGTACAATCTTAGCCATTATTTACAGACCGCATTAAGGGCCAGAGCAGGCCACACACAGCCATCTGTCTATAGTTTGCCAGCAGAGTATTTCCCCATTGAACAATAGTTGCAATCGTCAACGAAGTTTACTTGCTGACGATTACGCCACGTGCTTCAATTTAACCATCTGTCTATCCTAGACGGCTAGTTAAGCTACCTATCCTAGGTGGGAAGCAAGAGCACAACAGGTAATAAAAGGGGACTGGACAAGATGGGAGGTGGGTGAGTGCTGGGTACGCTTATTACCCGAAGTCAGCGTCATGATTATTACTAGCACGAACAACCTGATAGTCAAATAAAAGAAAACCTCGATTAATCACATACAAAATAATTCAAGTCCATGTCCTAAAAGGACTACGTCACCTCATCATTCTTCTCTGCCTGAATATTAAACTCCATGCTACTACAAATTAGGGTATCATCTGTCCTGGATCATCAAAAAAACGTTCATGCGTTCACGATATCATAACTCCCAAAATCGGGGGGGGGGGGGGGGGGGGGGGGGGGGGGGGGGGGGGGGGGGGGGGGGGGGGGGGGGGGGGGGGGGGGGGGGGGGGGGGGGGGGGGGGGGGGGGGGGGGGGGGGGGGGGGGGGGGGGGGGGG